>OZ018333.1:14394299-14579299 GCA_963969495.1 Ceratothoa steindachneri | reverse complement strand
AACTTAAAGTCGCGTGCCATGGACCTACCCTAAATGCCGCGACGGCTTCAGGTTGCTGGTTGCTTTCTGTCGTCTCCGAATTTGACACACTCACAGGCGAAGCCGCCATTTAATGGGGCTTTCGCCTTATTGTGATGACTGCGTTGCCCCCTAGACCAATGGTTCCCAACCGATTTTGGCTCATGGCCCCCTTAGGAACCTCATTTTTTTCCTGTGGCTCATAATCATTATTTTCAGTATGTAATATCTAGTTTAACTCTTCTTTAAAGGTACAATTCAGGTACAATTATATTTCTCACATATATAGGACTATAAGCATAGCAAAAATTAAACAGTGGTTAACAAAAATGTAACACTCTTTTAAAATAAATAATTCGTCTTACAAAAAATAAAATCCTTTAGCAAAATGAAATAAATATATCCTCAACTCTTTATTCATTCAATGCGACCCTTGTGCTTCATGCAGTTTTAGAAGTTTTTTAATATCAGGGTCTATAGTTGTCAGAGACAGACGAAGATCACCTCTTCTTATTATTTCTAAGCGGCTGCGAGTTTTTGATAGGAGGTGTGACACTTTACTAAAATCCGACTCAACCAGATAAGAAGTAGGAAAAGCAATAAAATATAATTTTACTTCGTCTCAAAGAAAGGGTATTTCAAAGCAATTTCATGACCTGTCCATAAGTTCCTGACACCATGCTTAAATCAAGCCAGAGAAGTTTGATCACTCTGTAACTCAATAAGGCTTTCTTGTAATCTGATATCACCATCAGCTGCATTAATTCCAAATGGGTCTACCACCCAACCTGGAATGTCCAGTTGTAGAAGATCTCTGAACCTAACTTCCATATCACAATGCAATTTCTCCATATTACTCAAATTAATGCATATACAAAAGGATAAGTATAATCATCAGAATCTAAGATTAAATGCTAATCTCGTAAATATGCCCTAAGTGAAACCGAAGTGAAAAAAATTGATTTAGTGTATGCCTAGCAATGGCACACTTTACTTACAATAAAAATGCTCAGTTATTTACTTATAAAAGTCTTATATTATTGTGCTTGTGGCAATCTATTATAATTTTAAAAACTAGTAAAATTACTACAACTTCGCAGTATTAGGGTAAACAAATAAAAGCTACTTACAAACTATAACGCTGAACCACTTGAGAAACAGACTGTAAGGATAAAATTCCACCTGAACTATTTTCATCAAGCCAATAACGGTGCTAGGCGCATAACGATCAAGCGCACAATGGAGTGCGCCGCAGAATAATCTTGTAAGATGCAAAATATTTGTTTACAGATTAATGTAAATCCTATTATGCAAATAAAATATTAAAAAAAAGGGAAAATATATGTATTAATATTTTTAAAATGTAATTCAACTGCATAAATTAAAATTAGGTACTGCCTTAACTATAATTCAGGTTTCAATAGGTTGAGTCCTGTGGCCCCCCTCCTAAAGCTTAAAATTTTCCTGTGGCCCCCTTCAGATGTGCCATGGCCCCCGGTTGGGAAACCCTGCTCTAGACAGTTCGGCACATTCTCGTTGTGACCCAGTCTGGGTGATCTTCGTGCACGTTATCTGTCCCTGTACCGGTACGAGCGTGGTCGCTACCGATTGTCCCTTGTACTCGGGACGAGTTCGTGGACACCGACTTGTGGACTTCACTTTTTGGAGGACGTCCTCCAATTTATTTGGAGGTAGGTCCGCCGATATGAGGTGAGCCTACCCCCGACGCCGCAGCATGCTTCCTTCTTGCCCTTTTGCTTTTTCTCGTTATTTTTTAGCCGTTGTTCTTTTTTATCGTTGTTATTTGTTAGATATTATTTTTTTATATTTTTAATATAGCCTATTAGTAGGCTGTATTGTGTTCGGAGATTTATACCCAAGTTGGCAGTCGCCGGATGGGGTACCAAAATGTAAAAAAAACATCCTACCTGGAGGAGTCAATTATCGGCCGCCTGCCTTTCTTAGCAGTCCCCTTAGAAAGTAAAGGGGAGGACTGCCGCTGGTGAAAGGGAATCACCCAAAGGCGACTCCAGAAAAGGGTGTGAGGGGGAGTCCCCTACACACATAAGCAAAGGAGAGGAGTAAGCCTCCTCTCGAAAGCCCCCCCTCCCTGCGAAAGCACAGAGGGAGGGGAGCATCCAATTTTTTTTTCCGGTGAAGCTTCCCAAAGGCGGCTCCATTAATTTTACAGGGGAAAGTAGAGATTAAATTTTTGGTCTTCATCATTGGGCATGGTGACCCTATTTATTCTATGAGATGCATACACTTATCACCCTACGCACTAGCCCGCTCTGCGAGAGGTGTGTATGGGACCAGCAGAACCAGCTGCCGCTATTTGAGGCCACTCCTCCCGCCTAATGGCCTGGCGGCTCCACCTTGGCCACAGCGTAAAATGAATATAGATTGAAAGGAGAAAGAAAGGGGAAGTGAGGAAGTGTGGATGGGGATGAAGTAGGTTGTTAAAAACCCACCACCCCAAACCGGAGCTCAAGGATTGAGGGAACGTTGTCCCCTCCCCTCTCAGCCACGATCCGGGATAGTTGGATGATAGGAAGTTGGTCGGCAACGACCTTGTGCAATTAGAGGCTGACCATAAAAAGGTTTGGGAGAGGTTGTAGGGAAAGTGAGGAAGTAGGGTAGAAAAGACAAGCCGTCAGAAACAAGGAGAAGAGGCTAAGTTGGGGCCGGACGGTGCGCTGCGTCCCGTTAGCACGACGGCCAGGAAGGAAAATCGCCGCGCCCCTTACGGCGCTTTTGTGCTAGAGGCAACCGTATCTATAAGTTGGAGTACTCAACCTTCCCCCTTCCTCGGCCATATCTTCTAGGGTTTGGTGCCTTCGGATCCCAAAACGAAAAGTTCTAATCCGTGCCTACTGATGCAAGTTGTGTCGTTTTTCGCTACATTTGAGGCATAATTGTTGATCGGTTTTACAATATTTGGCACGGTGACCAAACATCAGGCACTATCGACATTGAATTGGAGTGGGCAGTCCTTCCTATATTCAGATTGTTGTTGCTGCGAATCTGATTGTTTGTGGGATAGTTTGCTGTTTGAATGTTATTTTGGTGATTTTCAGCGGAGTTGAGCGTGTAGGCGATTTTTTCTCCAAAATGGATAGCCTTTATATCCGTTTTAATATGAAGGCCTCTGTACTTTTGTCTCCAGGCATAAATCTGTTGAGCAGAACCGTACCTACTCTTATGTTGTGATTATTTTGTCCGTTAGTTTTATTTTATTGTCACCCAAGGTGGTGAGGGGCAGTAGTTTTTTTGATATATTTTTTTTCTGACTTAGCTATAACTGTACTCTGTTCGGTCGGGATTGAGTGAAAATTCTGGCTGTGACTCTTCTGTAACGACTTGTAGTTTTTTCTCGCAGTTCGAGTTCACAGAACGGTCCCTTTCTTGTGATTTTGAGTGCTATGTATCTGGACCAGCAAGCCGGTCCGAATAATTTTCTGAGGTTGTTTATTTATTTTTTTTGGCATTTTTTTTGTTTGTTCATTTTATAGAGTTGATGAGTCAATAATATTGGTATCCATGGCCAATAAATGAAATTCCACACCACTTACCCGTAGGCACCCATACTGTTCCAAACAAGGGGCCGGCAACACTGGGCGCCTTTTACATGGCCCCGGCTGCTACCACTAGGTGGGTAGCTATACGCCTTCAACGCAACCCCTAGAGAACCCTGGATCAAACATACACATAGCTGATCAGAGTAGCGGATCCAGCTTGGTGACAGACTTAAGAGCGGTTAGGGTCACCACGCCTAACATCTTGTCGTGAGAATGTTCAATTCCGTGATTAAGGATAGCGCCGTGTCATGCTCGAGGAGGAGGGGCCGATGAAAGGGTAGAGAAAGGGTATGAGCCAAAAGGATGGATGAAAGGACGATGCAGGGTGAGAGAGAACTTGTACAGAAGACGAGGTAATGGTCAGCGGAAGAGGGATGCCAAGTTGGGGCCGGACGAGGAGCTGAGTCCTGTCAGCACGGCGGCCAGGAAAGCAAATCGCCGTGCCCCTTACGCGTCCCTAAATGGAGTGGAAGAATGAGATGGCTTTTTAAAAATACTGACTGACTCAACATTCGGTGAAGACTTCTTTGATGACGGAAGCGCTGAAGTAGTCTGTGGCGTCAGGTCCTGGGAAGAAGTTATCCACTAGGACCGTGTAGGTCCTGACATTAAATTCGTTCTTAATACTGGCCGATATTTTTAGAGAGCCGAGAGATTGCAGGCTAAGTAGACCCGAGAGAATGACTCAGTAATAGCTCGGACAATTATCTCCACGCGTGAGTCAGCAATTGAGAAGTCAGGGGCGGGTTTGGGGAACATTTTTTTTAAGGCGTGGTACGTGTGTAAACCACAGACCTTTTGTTCTCCTGGAACACGTAAAGATATATAGAGACCAAGCAGAGGGAACTAGTATCCTATGTAAGTTTTCGTCGGTTTTCGCCGAAGGTTGAGGTGCTGCTGTGCACTAGAGGGTTGGTTGATATTGGGAGGGGGCAACTTGAAAGTGGTTGCTGCGACGATTTCCGTTTGAGGGCTGTCGCGTAGGCCTCGAATTTGCCTAGTCCGAAGAGAAGTCCGTGATGGTATCCAGTGAAGAACCAAGTGTCAGGTGATCAAGAGATTTTGTAAGTTTTCATCGATGAAAATGGGGCCCCTATTATTATCTCGGGAGGCATCTTGTAATCACCCTCACGCAGTAGCCCGCTCTGCGAAGGGTGAATAGGAGGCCGACTGCTGTTATTTGAAGCCACACCTCCCGCCCAGTGGCCAGGCAGCATGGCGGCTCCACCATAAGCTCGGCGTAAAATTAATAGTCCGCGGAAATAAAGAGATGCATCGTATGCGAGGAAGATGGGGATGGGGTGAAGCAGGTGGTTAAAAACCCACCACCTTTAGCTGGAACTCAGGGGTAAGGTGGCGTTGTCCTATCCCCTCTCAGCCCCAGATCCCGTATGGTTGGGTGAGAGGATGCTTATCGGAATCTACCCTGTTAAATTAGAGGCCAAACAGAGAAAGTTGTGAGAAGGTTATAAGGGAAGTGAGCAAGAAGGATAAGAAGACAAGGTATCAGAAAGAAGGAAAAAGTCTAAGCTAAGGCGGAACGGAGCTCTGACTCGTGTCAGCACGGCGGCCAGGAATGAAAACTCGCCCTGGCACTTACGGGCTAAAAGATCCAAGCGCACGATGATCAGAAGTCGAAAACTTCTGCGAAGTAGCTTTTGGTTTAATTTTCTCCTTATACTACACTTTTAAGTAATGGTTGCAATTTCGCACAGAGCGGAACCCAGCTACGCAGCCTCATCACCCGATGCGCTTCCTGAAAGAGATGGAGGGACGGGTGCACTCCTCAAGCAGCAACGTAGTTTTAAAAACGGGTGGCTGCCTTGGGGATTTTCCCTTTAAGGGCGCAAAGACCTTCGCGCAAGGTACCCGCGGTCTGGCACCCACAACATTCAACTCAGTGCGATTCAGCCCCGGAACAACGCATCCAACTGAGCAAGGACCGGTACACCGAGTCTGCAAAAAAATCCCAGCTTAAAACTAGAACATGCACTAGCATCCACACATTCATTGTTATATACTACAGCTGACCACATAGACCCAATCAATCAAACTTGAGAAAGTAAAAGGGAACAGGAAAAGACCATGAATAACATAAAAATGAGACCATAAATAAAGGTCGAGGAGGTTGGAGGGAGAGAGTAAAACTCCACTTCGCAGTCCTCTCTAATGAGCAGGCTGAGCACCCTTTCCAATGACAAGGCAGGAGCACTCGAGGAAAGCCTCTGGAAACACCAAGCGCGCGGAATAGGGAGGGGGGGGGGGGGCATCTGCCCATATGGCGGTTGCTTAGACCGATTTGTGATATAACCGGGAGGAAAAGAAAACATTAAATAACACCATTTACTTCGAGGGGTTAGGGATGTCATCGCCATGAGGACAGGACTTGTGCATAGAGTTACAAGTACGCCGAAAATAGCAATCCTAACCGTTTTATGACGAAGACGACAATCGATGAAGGGGGTGCGAGACAAACTGGTAATGAAAGACAAGTATTTAGCCCTATCTTGTGGTTTACAAATTTAGCCTCTGATGCAGATTCAGGCGATGTTGTCCTCTTCCAGGTAGGAAGGAAGAGATCAGTTATAACAAGTCACCTCGTAAACTGCGAAGAATTCCCTTAAGATTGTTTTATTATATGGTATATTTTTTTAAAGAAAATATATGGACTTTTCACCCATATAGTTACTTTCATGGTTCTAAGAGTATAATTTTGCGCAGCTTGATAGGGACAGTAACTGCATTTAAAAGGCTTTTCACTGAGTTTTTCATCTTTTAGAGTGCAGTGGACCCCAACCCTGCTGCCTCTCAACAACCTACAAGCTGTTGGCGGGGATAATAGCAGATGCAGTCTACGAACATCTAGAGACTGGAGAATACATAGGAGTAGAAAGGTTGCATAAGGAAAAAGTTAGGAACGAAAGACCAATTACTGATTAATAAAACTATACTAGAGGACTGCAAAAGAAAGCAGAGGAACTTAAGCATGGCCTGGATCGACTATCAGAAGGCGTTTGATAGCGTTCCCCACTCTTGGATTCTAAGGTGCCTAGAGTTGTATAACATCAATGAGGAAGTAAGGGAATTCGTTCCTAGGGCCCCAAATGGCGCAACAACACAGATATACATTGCCCCAGCAAACATCAATCATAAAATTAGCTGAAAATTTGGGTGGTGACCTTCTAGAGACAAACAGAGTTGAAAGAAGATCTGCAATAGAGCTAGCTAGGAAAACTAGAAATAAATATAGCCAGAGGGAGGAAAACACTAGAGTGGAAAATTGGAAACAGCACAGAGGAGGCGGAAAATTCCAAGAAGGACTCTGTTGATAAAAACGAATCACTCCAGTAGCTAAAGAATGGGAGGTTTGACTTTGATGGAGAAAGGATTATAGTAGGAGCCCAAGACCAAGGCTTACTATCAAACGGCTTTAAAAAGATGGTTAGGATCTCACAAAATGACCAATGCAAATTATGCCATACTGGGGTGGAAAGTGTAAGCCAGCTCATGTCAGGCTACCAAATCCTACTGGCAGATAGATACTATACGGCTAGTGGAAATATATCCACTGGAAAGCTTGCCCAGAATTGGGATAGAAGTGAAGGGAAAAATCTGGGAGCATGAGCCAGAGCCGGTAGTAGCCAATGTAAATGTCACGATCTTTTACGATATAGAAATCCCAGCTGGCATATACATCGAAGAGAGTACCCGACATAGTCATATGGAATAAGAAAGATAAACAGCCAAAATAATTGATGTAGACAGTCCCTAATGATTATGGTCTCAACAGGGCAGAAATAGAAAAACTAACAAAATACCAAGACCTCAAAAAGGACTTGCGAAGAACCTGGTCATTGAAAGAAATCGACATAATACCAGTGGTGGTTAGAGCGACTGGGCTGCTAAAGAAAAATTTGAAGAGCTGCTTGATAAGGACATGAGCTGCTATTTCCTTGTGTGGGTTCTTTCGTGTCTCTTAAGAGTAGAGATACGCGCAGCTTGATAGGGGCAGGAACTGCATCTAAAAGGCTTTTCACCCGTGTGGGTTCTTTCGTGGATATTAAGAGCAGATTTTTGCGCTGCTTGATAGGGACAGGAAGTGCATTTATATGGTTTTTCACCTGTGTGAGTTCTTTCATGATGCTTAAGCGTACCGATTTGCGCTGCTTGATAAGGGCACGAACTACACATGAAAGGCTTTTCCCTAGTGTGAGTTCTTTCGTGTGTCTTAAGATTAACGATATGCGCTGCTTGATAGGGGCAGGAAATGCATCTGAAAGGCTTTTCACCCGTGTGAGTTCTTTCGTGAATATTAAGAGCCCCAATTTGCGATGCTTGATAGGGACAGGTAGTGCATTTGAATGGTTTTTCACCGCTGTGGGTTCTTTCATGTTTCTTAAGATCCCCAATTTGCGCTGCTTGATAGGGGCAAGCACTGCATTTGAAAGGCTTTTCACCATTATGGATTCTTACATGTTTGTTAAGATCCCCAATTTGCACTGCTTGATAGGGACAGGACCTGCATTTGAAAGGTTTTTCACCTGTGTGGGTTCTTTCATGTTTCTTAATATCTCCATTTTGCGCTGCTTGATAGGGACAGTAACTGCATTTGAAAGGCTTTACACCCGTATGGGTTCTTTCGTGTCTCTTAAGATTCCCAAGTCGCGTCGTTTGATAGGAACAGGAGCTGCATTTAAAAGGTCTTTCACTAGTGTAGGTTCTTTCATGATTCTTAAGAGTACCGATTCGCTCTGCTTGAAAGGAGCAGGAACTGGATATGAAAGGCTTTTCACCTATGTGGGCTCTTTCATGTATCTCAAGATTACGTCGATTCGCTGTTTGAAATGGACAGGAATTGCATTTGAAATGATTCCTGTTAGAGCACGAATTCTTGAAGTTTCCTCTTACTTGAAACAAAAGCGTTTCAATGTTAGACTGAGAGAAGCCTATTTCGACATTTGAAAGCGGACATTGAATCTGAAAATAAAATGTGAGGTTAATTTTATTATATTATAGTATTCACGATCACTCGTTGGAGAATAAAAACAACACTATCCCCAGAGAAAACCAGGAGCGGCCTATAGCGCCTCTTGGGTTCAACAATGATTGTAATACTATCCTAACCTAAAATATGTGAGGAAGAACCAAGCACTGGTCTGGTCGCTCAGTCCTCGCGGATTCCTTGGCGCCCTCATTCATCACAATTCTTACATGTACAGGAACTAAGCACAATATAATCTCTATATTCACCCAGAGAGCACTCAAGTGGCTTTGCGAGTCGATATAGATCACAATCCATACCGAACGGTGTATTACAACTGTTAAGAATGTCTGCACACGCTTACCTCTGAACGACTGCTGCGGAGTGAGCACCCGGCCTCCATTACACCACCGGCTGTAACATTCACACTCACCGGCCGCACGGCTATGACGCCACGCCACGCCACAAACAAATGAACAGCGCACAGCGTACAATTGCGAGCCATTATTACTCAGCCAGATATTAACACAACTCGTCTTCTCTTCTTTTCCCTTCTAAATCTTGTTCACAGTGAAAGCGGCTTGATAAACCACCACTAGTCTCTACTGATAGCAGCCCGTAGATGCTGGGTGGACGTCCAGGCTTGGTGAGACACTCTGCTAGGTGTTGTGACGTGTCAACCCAAGTCACCGATGTTATATCCTTTCTAGCAAGCATATCGCCTAGAACAGCCACATCAATTCTCAGTCTTCGATCATCAACATTCTTAGAAGAGTACAGGGCATCAACCAAACTTTTGTTGCCACAAAAAAATGAATGTTAACACCAGCGCAGCGAGGTATTTCAAGAATGTTACTGGCGATGTACACTGCAGCTTCAGCGCACTCAAGAAGAGCCAGGGTCTCAGCAGACAATGTTGACTTGTAAACACGCCGGATTTTCCTAGTCTGCCAGTAGATTGGAAAACGAGCACCACTATCATCCTCCAGGAATACAATAAACGTTCCTGGAGAACCACATCAGCCAAATTAGAAAAATCTGCATCCGAATAACACTTTAGAGAACAGACTTCGAGTAGCTCGAGCTTAGGAAAGTAAACTCATGTTGTCTCTTGAACTATTAACTTATTTAATCTTAGTAAATCACCAACAGTTGCCTTGTTACACGCAACGCTCAACTGAAAAGTTTCAAAAGTAATGTCTGGTCTGGTATGTGTTGCGATCAAATTCAGTTGTCAAATCAAAGCTCTGTACTCAGTCTTTTTCGCCAGTGTTAAGGCGCTTGTTTTAAGAAGAGCACGCTGATGACTGTTGCCAACAGGTGTCAAAGTTGAAGAATACTGGAACTGATCAACAGTCATGCCATCAGCAGTCTTGTTGATGTTCAAACCAACATGAATAATGTTGATGCTAAGCTGCCAATCAAGAACATGCGATGTAATTTCTTAACAACAGCGTCCTCAAATGCAGCAGTTCCTGCTCAGAGAACATCATCAACATAGACAAAAATTATGCCCTCAAAATTGTTGTCATTGTACCAAGAAAACAAAAGATTATCTAATGAACACAAGTGAACACCAAGCATCAAAAATTCATCTTTCACTCTTAAATGCCAAGCTTTGGCTGCATCACACAAATCGTACACGGTCTTCTTTAATTTCCACAAGTTACCATTAAAATATTCAGGAGGAGGTTTCAAGTAAAGTTCACGTTCAATGACATTACCCTGCAGATAAGCAGCCTTGACATCAACGGTGCGACACTCCCACTGCCAGAAACAAAGCCAGACGTACTGCTTGCCTGGAACACGTAGGTGAATCCTTGCGCAACGCGATAGTGTCCTCTTAAAAGCCACGTGCTACTAATCTCGCTTTAGTAACCGTCTTATTATCTTGCACTTTCTCAGTTATCACCCAATTCACTGATACGACATCTTGACCAACATTTTCAACTTCATAAACATTGTTGTTTCTCCAGTTTTGCATTTCAGCTTCTTTCGCTGCCATCACATCATCAATATTAAACATTACAAGCATCTTTACACTGCCAGGTATCATAGACAATTCAACACTATCAATGAAGTCAATCCAACCAGCAGTACCATCAGAATCGTACTTAACGTTGAAACAATTACGATATGTTACTTGTGGCTTTTCCCGCCGTACTTATCGCCTTCCAAAAGACAAGATCACCAGTAGCTGAACTCACATTGAAATCGCTGTCCAATTTTGATTTGGGCTGTATTTACAGCCGATGTCAACGCAACTATCTTCATGTTGATTCTCATTACCATCAGCCAGCTGATGCACTTCAGCAGCTTCATCACTGCCATAGCTGTGATAATCCTCATCATCCACAGGAGGATAGCAATCCTCTTCGCCATACTGCCGTTGCTCTACACCATCTGGTGTAATGTCACTGGACATGGTCATACTAACTAGAGCATGGGTTAAGCGACAAGCATGAACTCTCCCATATACGCTACCATGACGAACCAACACCTGCTTTCTGTCGCGTCCGATCACAACACAGGGCCGGTGGCAGCAGTTATTGTCATTACACTAATAGAAAATATTCATCATTACTTAGATTTTCCCCATCAGTAGTACGCACATTGCTTCTTAATGCTCTATTCAGTCGCTCGTTTGAATCGATCTTCAAAAAACTGCTGCCTGGCAGAGTGAACAGCATTTAAATTATTTCTTACAATAGTGGAAGCTGTAACTAGTTCGCACAGAGAAAGTTTATTGTAAACACATTAGACATAGCAGGGTTAAAACCAAATAGTAGTTGGTTAGGTGAAAATCCTGAATTATTCAACAAGGCATTACGTACAGAAATTACCTAAGCAAGCGCGGTCTTCAGATCACAATTAGAATCAGCCATAATTTTATTTATTAGATTACCAATGACTGCATTGAGCCGTTCACAAGTCCCGTTACTCCAAGGACTCTGCTGCTGTAGTCATCACCTTTATATTGAATGCTTCACCAAGGGCTCTCATCTCATCATTATTAAACTCACCCCCGTTATCAGTGAGGATCTTTTGTGAAGAGAAAAGGAAAAGGGATGTGAGGAAGGTAAGGGTGGGGATGAAGCAGGTTGTTGAAAACCCACAGCCCAAACCTGAGCTCAGGAGTTAGGGAACATTGTCCCCTCCACCCTCAGCCCCGATCCGGGATAGTTGGCTGTGAAGAAGGTCGGCATCTACCCGGTGAAAATAGAGGCCGACCAGAGGAAGTTGTGAGCGAGGTTGTAGGGAAAGTGACGAAGTAGGGGAGAAATACAGGCTGACTGAAAGAGAAGAGAAGAGGCTAAGCTGGGGCCAGACGGGGCACTGAGTCCTGTCAGCACGGCGGCCAGGAAGGCAAATCGCTGCGCCCCTTACGGGGCACCTGGCCGAGAGCTATACCGAGCTCTCGAAGGAGTTTCCAAGCCCTGAACATAAAGGACTTAGGGTATGACTGGCTTATCTCGGCGGCATAGGCATCGTCAAGATCAGCTGCAAATGCAGTGAGAAATGTTGGCGACTGAGGGAAGCGCCGGGCTTGCGTGTACATGCGAATAATGCACTGCACACGGCGCAGAGCGAGTGGCATCTCCCCTGTGTCGACAAGTAGGATCTCAATGGGAGAAATGCGGAAGGCACCGGGCGAAGGCCGGTGTGGTGAACCAGCCCACCTTCCGCAATAAACACCTGGCTGCGGATGCATAAAACTCGCATCCGTAGCCGAGCTTCAAGCGAACTAAGGATCGATAAAAAGGTAAGGCAGTAGCCCTATCAGCTCCCCATGCGCTGCACGTCACGGAGCAAAGAATATCCATGGCGCGGGTACAACAGGCCCTAAGGCTGCGAATATGAGCCTCCCAGGAGAGTCGTCACTCAAATACAAGACCAAGGAAACGGTGCGATTCAACCACTTCCAGGCGCGCCCCATTTAGAAACAAATCTGGATCAGGATGGGGCCGTGGATGGAGGTAGAAGTGCACCAGCTTAGTTTTGGCGGCACTTATAGCGCATGTAGGCATAACGCTTCTGCTTGAGGGCCATCTCACACTCGGCTAACCACCACATGAGTGGTCGGCGTGCTAAACAGCCAGCCCTTCTAGGAATAGTAGTTAGGCCCACGGCAATGAGGTTACTGGAGAACTCAACGGCTTCATCTACCGACCTAAACCCCTCGACTAAGATTTCCTGAAATGCAGAACACCGCGCCCGCGCCAAGCACCGCCGGGGCGGGCTCTCCGTCGGCAGCGGCCCAGAAAATTATATTTGAATGGGAAAGTGATCACTACCATGGAGGTCATCGACCACCCCCAAAGAGAAAATAGGGCTGCGCATCCGGAGAGCACAAAGATAGATCGAGGCAGGAAAATGAAGCAGTTCTCGGGCAGTGATGAGTAAACTCATGAACAGTTAGAACACCCATCTCAAGCTTGTCGATCAGATCGACAAGGACTTGACCCCAGGGATTAATAGAGTAGTCTCCTCAGAGGAGGTGTCTACCGTTTAGATCTCCGAGCAAGAGAAAGGGCCTCGGCAACCGTTCCACGGCGCGGCGGAAGTCCCCCGCGTCGAAGTCAGCTGACGGTGGAATGTACGCGGAAATAAAAGTATACCTCCTATCAAGGTGCAGCTGCACAGCTACTGTCTTAAAGGAGGTATCTAAAGCGAAGAGATTTTTTTTTTTTTTAAGGGGCTATCTGGCGAAAAGCGAAGAGAAGAACTGAGACATCCTGCCAGGTGTAAATCGCACATCCTCCCGCCCGGCCTCCATCCCGTGGTAGTGGGGTCGCAAAACGCTTATACCCCAGGAGGGTGGGCAGGGAACATGGACCCAGCATGGTCTCCTGCAAAAAGATAGCTAACGGGGATCGGGACGAGACGAGCCTCCGGAACTCTTCCCAGTTCGCGGCAATTCCATTAAGGAATATAGCATCCAGGCCTAGCTCGAAGGAGATGCGGGGGCCCTCTTCGAAGACAAGACCCTCACGGGAATGGCCGTACGCTTCCTGGAGGCAGAACTCCGGGCGCTGTTGGCGGAGAAGGCCCTGTCGCCTTCGAGGACTTATTGGGGGAGGTTGGGCTCGCCATGCGAGTCTTTTCCCCCCTCCGCCTCGAAACTTATGCGGGCGGCGCGGCTTCGGGGCCTTCTTTTCGAAGACCACCGTCTTCTCCAAGAGGCGGAGCTGGGTGTCAACCCTTTCTGCCACGAGATTTACCAGGGCAGCAATAGGGGTGGGTAGAACCCGCAGAATGGTTCCGAACGGACGCGGAAACGACCGTACTCGTAGGCCTGGAGGGGCCAACATTGAGGCATCGGACGTCCCAGGCAGCGCCGGGCGCGCCAGGACCAAGTCCTTAGCCTCTGGAATGAGAGTCGATCCTGGGCCTGAACGGCCAGGATTTTCTTCTCAAAGAGATACGCACCACATTGCTTCGAAGAAGCGAGGGTGCGGATCTCCGCAATTGACACACTTGGCCACATAAGATTTGGACTTATCGTGTGCGGCCTTGGAGCAATTTACACATGTTTCGGGTAACCCCGACTTTGCACGTCGACAGGAGCGATTAGAATGGCCGAAGCGGTGACAGTAATAGCATCTCTGCGGCAGTGGCGCGAATGCCTTCACGCAGTAGCGATACTAACTGGGACGCACCGACTCAGTGAGCTTGTCACAGTCGAACGTGACGAAAAGTGTAGAGGTGGGTCTTGAGGCCCCTCCCTATTTTCTCATCACACGTTCGACCTTGACCGCCCCATGGTCGGCCAGCTCTAAGGTGATGTCGTCTATGGAGTAGTCAACGAGTTCCCTCGCATAACCTACTCCTTTCACGAAGTTCATGGTAGAAAGCGGCGTCACACTCACCGGGGTGCCATCAAGTGTCTGAAGGCCACTAGTCATGGCCGCCTCTGAGGGATTCGACGCATTCGCCAAAAAGGCTCCCGTCCGAGACACGGGTCACCTTCGGCTCTCTACCAATCACACTAGCTAAAGCTCTCCTCTGATGGTCATGTTGGCCTTAGCCAACATGCTGCCATCAGTGGAGCGAATAACGAGGAAGCGTTTGAAGCCAGCCGGCTCGAAAACGCCGGGTAGTCTCAGAATGAGGGGCCCGACGTAATCGAGGCTCCGCTCTGCGCACTTGTACTTTTGGTCTTTGTCAGGGACTCCGCACCCAGAAGGGCAGCGGGGCCGGACGTGCTGATCTTGGCTTGGTTGCAGCAGACCCATCTGCCCCCGCAGCCCCGGCAGATGGAGAGGAGGCCCGAGTCTTTTTCGTCCTTTTTCTTGTTTCTCTTCTTTTTAGGAGAGGAGGGCGGGGAATGAACCCGCTTCTCACCTCCACCAGCAGGAGCTCCCAGGCCAGATGGACCGGCCTCAACATCGTCCTTCTCCGAGATGGAGAAGGTCCTGACGGTAGAAGGGACACCGGCCGGAGGAGGAGATTCCTCCCCTCCTTGTACTGCCTTGGAGACCCGAGCCGTTTGAGGAGGACCTTGCATAGGGGCGGACTCGAGTTCGGTGCTTGGCGCCGAGCCCAGATTCGCCCCCATGGAAGGCCATACCGTCTGAGGGTGGGTTGCCTCAAGGAGCATGTCTATCTCGGAGGGGCCTCCATTTCGCCATCCACCCCAGGACATCACAGGTCCCAATGGCAGTAGTGTCACCAGTAGAGTATAGGGAGGCACAGGCCTTGACCCCCACTAAACTCAGTATATGAGCCAGCAGGTCTCTGGAGGTAAGCGGCCGATGGGCCCTATCTTCCTTCTCTCGCCTAAGGGGGTTTGCCCTACCAAGCCGCTTCAATGGAGGGCGGTCGGCTATGGGCTGCCTGCTGGCTTTCTTGGCAGTCCCTTGGAAAGTATAGTGGGGACTGCCACTGTAAAGAGGGAGGCACCCGAGGGCACCTACAGACATGGGGGCGAGGGAGGGTCCCCTGTGAAAGCACAGGGAGGGGGAACCTCCATTTTTTCAGTGGAGCTGCCCGAGGGTGGGCCTACAGTGGATGGGGGGAACTTACGGGGATTTTTTTGTTAGACTCATCATTGGGCATGGTGACAGTTTTTTTATTCACGGGATGCAGACGCTAATCCCCTCGCATTAGCCCGTTCTGCTAGGGGTGCATACGGGGCTGGCAGAGACAGGTGCCGCTATTTACGGCCAACCCTCCCACCTGGTCACTTGGCAGCCATTCGGCATGGTGGCTCCACCTCCGACAGGGCGTAAAAAAGATAGAGTGTGAAGTGAGAAGGAAAGGGATGCGAGGAAGGTATGGGTGGAGATGAAGCAGGTTGTTAAAAACCTACCATCCCAAACCGGAGCTCAGGGGTTAGGAAACATTGTCCCTTCCCCCTCAGCCCCGATCCGGCATAGTTGGCTGAGAAGGTCAGCATCTACCCTGTGAAAATAGAGGCCGACCAGAGAAAGTTGTGGGAGAGGTTGTAGGGAAAGTGAGGAAATAGGGGAGAAATACAGGCTGTCTGAAAGGAGAAGAGGCTAAGCTGGGGCCAGACGGGGCGCTGAGTCCCATCAGCATGGCGGCCATGAAGGCAAATCGCCGCGCCCCTTACAGGGTACGTGCCACCACTGTGTATCAATCTAAATAAGTCTAAACAGAAGCAACCCTGGAGGGAGCCATCGCTGGTGATCTTAATGAAAGCCTTCTTCAGCAGAGGTCACCTTTTCTCTTTGATGTCTTTGTCCATAATCCTAGGGTCAGCCTATAACTACCTCTTACAACGCTAAAAGTCTTCTTATAGGTATCAATTTACCTCCATTGCCTCTTTTTATGAACCATAGTTGGGCAGTCAAATCTTGCTTGATTTCAGCCACCTCCTTTGAATGCTACAAAGGCTCACTCCGCTTAGAGAAATCATTACCTTGTTGGACTTGTTTGCATTAAACTTAGTCATATTTTAAGTCCTTTTTACAACGCATAGCCAAAACACAATACTAACTCTACACAAAAGCATACATCTAACTATGAGCAACAGAAGCAAACTGAAACTAGTCTTCCTAGCTGCAGTATCCTGTTATCCCACCCTACCTGACTTGCGAGTCTAGTAATGTAAATTTCCTAATATACCTTTTTGGGTGGTATGTCAAAAAATGCCAGAGTAGTTGGCAGTGTTTTTTCACTGATTATTATGGCCATTACTGTACACTCTTCCACTCTTATTCTCCAAGTTGAAAATAGATGACATGATTTAGTTTGCCAATGTATATTATTGTCTTTGGCAAGTGTCATCAAATTTACCCCACATTTCCATGCCTTTTCATTGCCTCCAAATTTATTATTAAACTTGTGACTACAAATTAAAATGAGCGAAACTACCTTTTCTTGAAGGCAGTTTTGTACCACTGGTTCAGAAGTGGCATTTGCTGAGTTTTCCTCTTCAGAATTGAGTCTCTCTTCCGCTTGATCAGGGAGAAGACTTTTATCTTCCAGATCTTCTTCTTTAATCTCTTCTTTCATTAAAATATCTCCCAACATTTCCTAAATAAAAATATATTCCTATGTAAGATCCTGTCAAATATCTGATTAACAAATTTTATTTAAACATAATGTATGAAAGAGAATTGGGACCAAAAGAACTACCAGAAAAAGATAAGTATAACCCTTACATTTGGAGTAAGTAGTGGTAGGGGACTACTACTATCCCAAATCAGTCATGAATTTCTAAGACTCCTAATCTCACCAACCATTCCTTTTCATTTATAGATCTCCCTCACTAGTTAATAAGCCTCACTTTGTTAAAGCTATCCTCTCTAATGCAGCATCTAATGGTGAAAATATCTAGTATTTCAAACTGAATTCTGAGCCTGATTCAAGTAGCATAATATTAGTACAAAAGTAATTTGCATAAATACTTAATTTTAATCCAATTAAATTAAGTTTTCTTAATTTAATTTATGAAAAATAGTCAAAACTTTAACTCCTAATTGCAATCCTGATAGGAGATTATTGCCAATATCATTTAAGCCTAAGAAACCTCACAATCCTGACTGCATAATTTCACTCAGGTCTAACTAAATTTCTCCTCGCCAAATCATGCACAGCTTTTTCCCTATCATAGGATGGTGTCAGATCATGAAGTTTTACACATTCAAACAGAATTATTTAATAAATCTACTTCTCCAGGTTCCCAGTCATACATGGGAAACTTTGCAGGACATGACAAAAGCAATACCTCCGAACACAACAGGATCTCAATGGGAGCTCCGGCAAAGAATATACTGCGTCAAACATTACTACAAGACAGGCTCATTCAAGAAAGTGCAGGACACTTTCGTACATCAGTTCGAATGTGAAAAACCCCCCTCCAAGAGCAGAATTCAAGACTGGGTGATCCACTTCCGAGAACTATGGGTCAGTGGAGAACTTCAATGCAGCCAGTGACAACCGTCCAAGCCATTCAGGACGCCCCAGGAAGTGTACAGCTGAGCTGTTCGAGAGCGTGAGAGAGTCAGTTCAGCAGAGTCCAAAACGCTCCGTGCGCAAGCGAAGTCAGTCCCTCAGTATATCCCATGAGACTTGCAGGAGAGTGCTAGTAATGGATGTAAAGGCCTACCCATACAGAATACAGCAGACCCTTACAACCTCAGACAAGGAGCAGAGAAAGGCTATGGCAGTCAAGATACTGGAGAAGATTCACGAGACCCCAACTTTCCTTAACCTCCTTTGGACTTCAGATGAAGCTCACTTCCATCTTGAAGGAAAGGTAAACTCGAAGACAAATATCTTCTGGGAAACCTCCAGACCAAATGAGGTAGCCACCAAGCCCCTAAGGGCATGGTATGGACTGCAATCTCAGTCAGAGGCATCATTGGACCATTCTTCTTCGAGGCATCTGGCACAACAATGACAGACACCAAGGAGAGGTATGTTGAGGTCCTCAAGACCTTCAAGAGAGCTGCAGACCCTGTTCCCGTCACTTATGGCGAAGTTTTGGTTCCAGCAAGATGGAGCAAGCTCTCACACCTCAAACCTGTCCCGAGATTGGCTGAAAGAGAATTTTGGTGGACTGCTTTTGAGTGGACACTTCATAGCCCACACTTTAGCCCCCCAGATTTCGTTCTCTGGGCTACCTTAAAGACAGAGTGTATGCAGGGAGACCCAGGACCATCACGGAACTCAAGGAAGCCATTAGAGAGGAGATCAGAGCCATTAGTCAGTCGGTTTGTAAGGACATCATGGACAACTCTGTGCTGCACCTCAAAAAATGCACAGAGCTAAATGGAGGTCATCTCGAACACATGCTCTAAAATAAAGAAGAAAAGTCCAAAGACTCTCATGTTTTGATATGATGTTTTTAAACAATAAACTAGTTATCACCAAAGTTTCATTCAATCCTTGCAGAAAATTAAGAAATGAGGACTATCGAAAGTTGGGGCCTATTTTTGGGGGGGGAAGGGATGACCCTGTATATGGGCATTTCTCTTTGATGAGCCTCTTTAATCTTCATCTATAAAACAAAATTTATCTTCTGTACTCCTCTATTTTGAGTCAGCTTCAAAGGAACCCATCAACCTCAGCTGTGGGTTATCCTTTTCTCTGCCTTTCAAGTAATTTTATTTCCTGCACCATATGTACAAAGTAAACATTCTCTTTCCTCTTCACATAACATATCATCTTAATGTTACTTGTATTTTACCTAACATTTCTTTCTAACTTTTATGTATTTATTTTCAATCATATCCTTCTTCTAGGCACAAATCTTCCACATATAACTTTCTTCATTAGTAAGGTTTTGAAGGCTATACATCATCTTAGATATCAATAGAGATATATTACATTACCTTTCAACTTTATTGTAATCTTCCTCTCACAAACACCTGATACACACCCTCACTCTGGACTGGACTGTCCTATGAGTCCATTCCATGACATTTTGTATCAGGTTTGAGAGTACAGCCTTTCCTTTAAAGGAAAGGTGCACCCAATCCCTTTGGTAGAGATCATTTCTACCATAAAAGATGCGGTAGGGGTCAACAAAGAACACTCCCTCTGCCGTACATAAATCTGCTAGTCATTGGTTCAATGAGACATTCCTCGAGTGAGCGATCCGGCTTGGACCTCTTCTCGGGAGCATCCTGACCATGACATGTCTGCAGGTTTTCAACCCACAGTCATCCACAGCCTCCATGACCATCTGGCGGATCTCGCCTGTATGGCCTACCCTACCTCCTCTCAGGTAGAGGTCATTGACACTTACCATAAGGGCAATGACGGAACTCTCAGAAATCTGACATTTCTCAGTCTCTACTCTAATCTGGTGGTTCCCACGTCCTAGGAGGCAGCTTACCCTCACACTGGTGCGAAGGTGGGCCACTAGCATGGGTTGCAGATCCCTTGATTGAGAATCACTGATAAGGATGACCCTCACACATTTGGCTGCAGAGGACAGAGTCTTTCCTTTCGGAAGCAACTTCTCTGTTTCCTTTTTCTTCTCCATATTTTTCTTCTTCTTCTTTCTTTTTTCCTATCTTCCTCTGGTTTCACTTCTGTTTCTGCTTTCTCTTCTTTTGTTTCTACTTTCTCTTCTTTTATCTTTCCTTTCTTCCTCTTTCTCTTCTTTTTTGGCCCGTTGAACCAGTCCCGCAGCAGCTGACTCCAGCTCTGGGACATTGGGAGGCTGGTGTAGTACTGCCGATGCAGTGATCGCTTCTTGGTTGAGGGTCTCATTGGCGGATCCACCCACATCGGTGGGAGATACATCGTGAGCAGACTGGACCTCTAGTCTTGAGGACAACTCAGGGAAGCTGAAACGCATGTTCAGAATCTAGGTTCTGCAGCTTCCTCTCCAGTACTTTAGATTTTTCCTCAGATGATCTATATAGATCCTTGAGCTCTTGCACTTCTCCTTTAAGGACACAGTCATTGCAGATACTTGTCGGGTGCATTTCGAGTAACACCCCTCAGGGAAGTCCACGCACACTTGTTCTTTTAGTACACCGAACATGTGTATTTAAGAGCAGCCAGCCCTTTCTTTCCAGTCAGGCTGAACGCTTTATATCTCTGAATACTTTGCGACCACTCAATAAAAAAGAAGGGGGGTTGGTGAGTTTGCCCTGTGTGAGTAGCTCCCGCCTATCCATCGGAGATGTTTTGGAACTTTCAGAAGGCACACTACTTTTACTGCTTTTTTTTGGCGACTGCCTACTTGGACATTAGTCGCCGTATTAAAAACCGGCCTAGTACTAGGCTACTTTGAAATAAAATTAAAAAGACAAAAAACAACCCCCCCCCCATAAAAAGGGAAAAAGGAAGCGAGCTGTAAGCAAGCTCCTGCGTCGGGGGAAGGTCTCCCCGGCGCAGGAAAAGGGCGACCTATAAGGTAAAAAAACAAAAAACACCCCCTGCTTAAATAATAGGGAGAAGGAAGACCTTCCCCCCCAAAAGTCAACAAGTCCACCAGTCAATGTGCACGCACTCATCCCGAGTACAAGGAACAGGCAATAGAGAACCCGCCCATCCCGGTACCGGGACAGGAAAAGTGCGTAAAGATCATCCAGACTTGGATATTCAACAAGAAGGTGCCAAACAGTCTGGGGGACAACGCAGTCGTCACAATAGGGCGCAGGCGAGCCCTCCATCAAATAGCGATGCGTCAAACGAGTGTGTCCGATTCGGAGACGATAGAAAGCGACCTGAAGCCATCGCGGCATTAGGAGATAGGTCCATGGGAACAGTCGCGGCACAATAGCACGCAACTTTAAGTTCCCTTCAAGCATCTCCCATCTTCTTTGCAAAGCAGTCCGAAGAGCTGCCCGTATTCCGGCCATGTAGTCGGTGTGAGGAAGAGCGAAACGCTGGTCCGGTCGCAGAGTCCTCGCGGACTCTTTAGCGCCCTTTTCGGCGCGCTCATTCCCTGCAATTCCTACATATCCAGGACCCCAGCAAAAGATAATCTCGACATCCGACCGGCTCGCCCAAACCGTGGCGTCACGGATATCGCAAACCAGGGGATGCGGAGATTCCAATGCCCCGAGAGCACTCAGGGCGCTTTGTGAGTCGCTATAGATCACAATCCGGTCTCCGAACCGGGTACGTCGCGTAATCTCCCGTACCGAGTGGTGTATTGCCACCAGCTCGGCTGTGAAGACAGACGCAGCGCCTGGCATAGCCCCGCTGACTTCAAACCGAGGGGATACGGCGTGGAAGCAGACCCCCGCTTGGGACTTGGAGCCATCCGTATACACTGGCACGGTTCCAGCGTGTGCTCCAAAAAGGTTGAACGAAATACTCCCGTCGTTGTACAAGCTTTGGAAGCAGAGGCGTGGGGACAAATAGCCAAATGTGGTACCCTTCAGGGTGGCGTCCTGGGCAGAACCAGGGGCACCACGGCCCGAGAGCTATACCTAGTTCTCGGAGTTTCCTGGCCATAAACCCAAAGGGCTTAGGGTAGAACTGGCGTCTCTTGGCGACATAGGCACCGTCGAGATCAACCGCGGAAGCAGTGAGAGCTGTTGGCGACTGAGGGAGGCGCCGGGCTCGCGGGTACAGGCGAGTGATGTACTGCACGCGACGTAGAGCGAGTAGCATCTCCCCAGCATCGATTAGTAGACTCTCAATGGTGGAAGTAAGGAAGGCACCGGTCGCAAGGCGAAGGCCGGTGTGGTGGATTAAGTTAATCTTTAGCAATAAATGTTCGGCTGCGGATGCATAAAACTCGCGTCCTTAATCGAGTTTCAAACGAACAAAGGATCGATAAAAAAGTAAAGCAGTAGCCCTATTAGCGCCCCAAGCGCTGAACGTCACGGAACGGAGAATATCCATGGCGCGGGTACAAGAGACCCTAAGACTGCGAATATGAGCCTCCCAGGTGAGGCGTCAGTTAAATACAAGACCAAGGAAACGGTGCGATTCAACCACTTCCAGGCGCACCCCATTAAGAAAAAAATCTGGGTCGGGGTGGAGCCGTGGATGGCGGTAGAAGTGCACCACCTTAGTCTTGGCCAAAGAAAACCGAAACCTGTGCGCTTCGGCATAGCGAGAGACGCGGTTCAATGCCTGTTGGAGTCGACGCTCCAGAGTTGGCATCTGGGCCGCGCCAAAAGAGATCGAAAGGTCGTCCACGTAGAGCGTAGCGAGAACACCTTCCGGCAGCACCGCGGTGATGCCGTTGATGCTTTGGGCAAAGAGTGTGACACTGAGGACACTTCCCTGCGGGATAACCTCTTCCTGCTCCTTTGGGCCGAAGAGGGCTCCCCCCACCCGTACGCAGAATCGACGATCTCGAAAAAATTCAGATATAACCATTGGGAGGCGTCCCCTCGCCCCCCATCGTGTGGAGAGTCTCCATGATACCGTATTGACATGCGGTATCATAGGCCTTCTCCAGATCGAAAAACACCGTGGAGTAGTGCTGTCTACGAAGGAAGGCCTCGCAGACGGCATTTTCCAGTCGGAGCAGAGCATCCCACGTCGAGTGGAACTTGCGGAAGCCACACTGTGCAGAAGACAGATGGCCTCCACTGTCCAGGAAATAGGCTAATCTAACATTTACCGATTTCTCCATCAACTTGCACGCGCAAGAGGTTAGAAAGATCTGGCTGAAACTGGCTAGATTAGAGTGATCTCTCACCAGGTTACAAAAGGCGAGCACATTAGCGATTCGCCAGGAATCTGGGAGGAGACCCTCCACCCAGATCCTGTAGAACAAATCTAACAGAAAAGCCATGTCTCGCTCACTCGCTCACCCAGGTGTCGAAGCATGGCGTACGGGTCATCGTCCGGACCATGGGCGGTGTCCGCGCACGAAGCAAGAGCGTAGCGCAATTCACTCAAAGTAAACATGTGATTGAAGGGTTCTCCGCCTCTGGAGGTAAAGTCCAGTCGGCGGCCTTCCGCGACGTCATGACATGCATTGAATGTTAGCGGAGCAGCATCCCGGCTAGAGAATGCGGAGAAAGCGGTCGCGAAGGATTCCGCTGCGGTTGCGAAGGATTCCGCTACGGACGCGGTGTCCCATTCTCCTGGAGAATGGGAGGGAGATCCTGCAAGAACTTGCCACGAATCCTTTTATTTCGCCTCCACACCTCTGCCAGAGGGGTCTTCCCGTTAAGTTAAGACACGTATGCCCGCCAAGAACAATGACAGGCGTGATTCGAAATATACCGGAACCTAGCCCTAGCCCGACGAAATTCAGCGACAGTAAAATCGTTCGGGCGGCGCTTATAGCGCATGTATGCATAACGCTTCTGTTTGAAGGCCGTCTCACACTCGGCCGACCACCATGGGAGTGGTCGGCGTGCAAAACGGCCAGACGTTCTGGGAATAGTAGTCAGGCCCGCGGCGATGAGGTTGCTGGAGAAGAACTAAACGGCCTCATCTACCGACCTAAACTCCTCGACTGAGATAGAGAATTCAGTCATTTCCTGAAATGCAGGCCACGCCAAGCACAACCGAGGTGGGCTCTCAGGCGGCAGTTGCCCTGAAAATGATATTTGAATTGGAAAGTGATCACTACCATAGAGGTCATCGACCACCCCCCAATCAAAATCAGGCTGTGCATCCGAAGAGCACAAAGATAGGTCAAGGCAAGAAAATGAAGCGGTTCTCGGACAGTGATGCGTAAACTCATCCACATTTAGGACACCTATTTCAAGCTCTTCGATCAGATTGGCAAGGACTTGTCCCCTGGGATTTATGGAGTAATCTCCCCAGAGAGGATGCCTGCCATTCAGATCTCCAAGCAAGAGATAGGGCCTCGGCAACCGTGCCACGACGCGGCGGAAGTCCCCCGCGTCGAAGTCAGCTGACGGTGGAATGTACGCAGAAATGAAAGTATACCTCCTATCCAGGTGCAGCTGCACAGCCACTGCCTGAAAGGAGGTATCTAAAGTGAAAGGAAGAACGGGGACATTATGCCGGGTGTAAACCACGCATCCCCCAACCCGGCCATCTCGTGGTGGTGGAGTTGCAAGACCCTTATACCCCGGGAGAGCGGGCAGTGGGCACGGGCCTAGCATAGTCTCCTGCAGAAAAATAGCTAACGGGGAACGGGACGAGACGAGCCTCCGCAGCTCCTCCCAGTTGGTCCGGAGTCCACGGCAATTCCATTGAAGGAATATGCCGTCCAGGCCTAGCTCGGAGGAGACGCGGGGGCCCTCCTCGAACTGAAGACCCTCACGGGAATGGCCGTACACTTCCCGGGGGCAGAACCCCGGGCGCTGTTGGCCGGACAAAGCGCTGTCACCTTCGAGGACTTATTGGAGGAGGTTGGGCTCGCCATGTGAGTCTTTTTCTCCCTCCGCCTCGAAACCTTAGGCGGGCGTTGCGGCTTCGGAGGCGGGGGGGCCCCTCTTTTCGAGGAACCACCGTCTCCGAGCCACTTGCACCACCTCTAGGCGTGGGCGAAGGAGCCGAAGCTCTTTGTTGCTGTCCTCCTTTCGGGGGACAGCTTTAGCAACCACGGAAGATGGCCTGGCGACCAGCTTCAGGGGTGTTGCCCCCTGTGAGTCTAACGACTCGGTGGAGGTGCGAGGCCATTTCGCCTTACGGGAAACGGTCACGCTGGGAAAGAGGGGGGAGCCCTGGTTTAAGCCGGGGCTCGGTAGGAACCCTTTTTGCCACCAGCTTTACAAGGGGAGCGCCCGGGTTGAGTAGAGCCCGCAGAAGGGCTCCGAACGGGCTCAGAAACAACCGTGCTCGTTGGCCTGGATGGGCCAGGAGCCGAGGGTGCCTTTCTAACTATTGAGGCATATGAGGTCCCAGGCAGAGCCGGGCGCGCCAGGACCAAGTCCTTAGCCTCGCGGAATAGGAGTCGATCCTGGGCCTGAACGGCCAGGATTTCTTTATCAAGGAGATATGCACCACATTGCTTCGTAGAAGCGGGGTGCTGCTCTCCGCAATTGACACACTTGGCAACACACGATTTAGACTTATCGTGTGCGACCTTGGAGCAATTTACACAGACTTCGGGTGCTCCCGACTTTGCACGTCTACAAGAACGATTCGTATGGCCGAAGCGGTGACAGTAATATCACCGCCGCGGCAGTGGCACGAATGCCTTTACGCGGTAGCGGTACCAACCGATACGCACCGACTCGGAGCTTGTCACAGTCGAACGTGACGAAGAGTGTAGGGCTGGGTTTCGAGGCCCCTCCCTGTTTTCTCATCACACGTTCGACCTTGACCGCCCCATGGTCGGCCAGCTCTAGGGTGATGTCCTCTATGGAGTAGTCAACGAGTTCCCTCGCATAAACTACTCCTTTCACAAAGTTCATGGTAGAGTGCGGCGTCACACTCACCGGGGTGCCATCAAGTGTCCGAAGAGCACTTATCTTGGCCGCCTCGGAGCGATCCGCCGCATTCGCCAGAAGGCTCCCGTCCGAGAAACGGATCACCTTCGGCTCTCTACCAATTACACTAGCTAATGCTCTCCTCTGATGGATCATGTTGCCATTGGCCAACATGCTGCCATCAGTGGAGCAAATAACGAGGAAGCGTATGAAGCCAGCGGGCTCGAAAACGCCAGGTAACCTCTGAATATGGGGCCCCGATGTTATCGAGGCTCCGCCCTGCGTACTTTTATTCTTAGTCGGGGGCTTCGCACTCGGGGGGTAGAGGGGCCGGATGTGCCGATCTTGGCTTGGTCGCTTACCGTAACAGCAGACCCATCCGTCCCCGTAGCCCCCGTGGATGGAGAAGAGCCCCGAGTCTTCTTACTCTTTTTCCTGTTCTTTTTCTTTTTTCGAGAGGAGGGCTGGGAATGAACCCGTTTCTCACCTTCGCCTGCAGGAGCCCCCAGGCCAGATGGACCGGCCTCAGCTAGTTCCTTCTCCGAAATGGCGAAGGTCCTGGCAGTCATAGGGGCACTGGTCGGAGGAGATCCCTTCCCTCTTTGTACTGCCTCGGAAACCCTAGCCGTTTGAGGAGGACCTTGCATAGGGGCGGATTCGGGTTCGGTGCTTGGCGCCGAGCCCGGATTCCCCCCCATGGAAGGCCCTACCGTCTGAGGCTGGGTTGCCTCAAGGACCATGTCTATTTCAGGAGGGGCCTCCAGTTGGCAGTGTCACCAGTCATCTGTGGGGAGGCACAGGCTTCGATCCCGGCAAGGTTCAATATTCTGCCCAGCAGGTCTTTTGAGGGAAGCCACTGAAGGGGACTGGCTTCCTTCTTCCCCTTAAGGGGGTTTGCCCTACCTAGCCGCTTTGATGCGGAGCGGCTGGCTAAGGGCTGCCTGCTGGCTTTCTTGGCAGTACCCTTGGAAAGAAAAGAGGGGACTGCCGCTGGGAAAAGGGAGGTGCCCGAAAGCACCTCCAGAGAAGGGGGTGAGGGGGAGTCCCCTGCACCCGTAGGCGAAGGAGAGGAGTAAGCCTCCTCTCCGGTTAGAGAAATATGGAGGGTCCCCTGTGCAAGCACAGGGGGGAGGACCTCCATTTTTTTGCTGGAGCTGCCCGAGGGCGGCTCCGTCGATGAGCAAGGGGGAATTAAGGGAAGATGGTTTTTTTTTTCATCATTGGGCATGGTGACCCTCTTTGTTTTACGGGACGCAATCGCTCACCACCTCTTGCAGTAGCCCGCACTGCAAGAGGTGCTTACAGGCCCGGCAGAGCCAGGCGCCGCCATTTGGGACCACCCCTCCCGCCTGGTGGCCTGGCAGTCCTTCGGCATGGCGGCTCCACCTTAGACATGGCGTAAAACAGATAGAATGTGAAGAGGAGAGGAAAAGGGATGTGAGGAAGGTATGGGTGGGGATGAAACAGGTTGTTAAAAAACCACCATCCCGAACCGGAGCTTAGGGGTTAGGGGACGTTGTCCCCTCCCCCCTCAGTCTTGATCTGGGACGGTTGTCTGAGAAGAAGGTCAGCTTCTACCCTGTGAAATTAGAGGTCGACCAGAGAAATTTGTGGGAGAGGTTGTATGAAAAGCGCGGAAACTGGGGTGAAACCCAAGTGTTTTGAAGGAAGGAGAAGCGGCTAAGCTGGGGTCGGACGGGGTGCTGAATCCCGTCAGCATGGCGGCCAGGATGGCAAATCGCCACGCCCCTTATAGGGTACTTTTACTGCTGTTCTTCCGCCTGAGTCATTTAAGACTGGCATGCCGTGGCTCCCAACCAAGCAGCACTGACAGCTTCCGAAAGGGGTATCAATTTTGTGCCAGGTGAACAGTGGAACATGAGCTGTACTAAACTCCTACTAATTCCCTTCAGGGCGGCCAGGATCTCGGCGTAGCGTTCAATGGATATCCTGCCACACCAAGAGACTCAACTCAAGGCTTTGTGTTGGCCTGGCAGCCAACCTGGAAACAAGGCCTGTCACCTCGGACAGTTGCTACCAGAGGCACTCCTCACCAGTCACTGGGAATGGTCAGTAATTACGCGCCATGAAAGGGGTTAATGGAGCACTTACCCTCATCCCATTCATCACACCCCAGCGCCTAGGACCTCTCTAGTCCTAGTTTCTCACAACTAGTGAGCGCTGATTGGCGTTATTTTTTGAGGTTCCAAAGCCTCTCTTCTGATGCATGAGGTAGCTGTCAGGTCCTTAAATTTAGGTAGATGAAGGATAAAACTGAAAGGACAGTAGTAGGGTTGTTTTTTGTTTTTTTAATCAGTCGAAGCGATAGAGAAAACAGTTAACAGAAAACAGGATAGAAAAGTAGAAGATGGATGCACTTTGTCTGGAACCCTACCAGGGGTACCCCCCAACAACATAGCTTGAAAAATATATGGTACACGCAAGCTCTCTCACCACGACAAGGGGGCATCTCTCGAGAGAGTATCTTAGCAAGAGCAAAATAATAATATATATACAGGTGCGGCTTTTATCTAGCCAATCTCTATTTCTCAATACTTGCCTGGCAGACCACAATATTGACTTTCCTTCTGAGACCTCTATTTTGAGGTACAGAAAGTCTAGTCAAGAAAGATGAAGCTGTGCTGGAAATATTCCTATTTAAATGACACTCAATATCTGTATTAATCTTAATATTTATTATTTTTAATATTATTAGATTGGAGTTCTTTGTTTTTCAATTTGTGTGTAGCTGTATAATAGCTGCATCTGACAACCACTCTCTCTGGTTGGGCATATGGTGCAAAGTGAATCTCAAAAATGACTAGGTTGCAATGATGAGGACTACCAGAAGGCCAGGTCAAGGATGCAAGATGGGTTCAATTCCTGTCAGCTGCTGTTGCCATAAGCAATTTCTCTCTGATCGGGGACACACCTTTGCTTTTTCTCATTCTCTCCAACATATAGCATAAAACCTTGTAGACACAGCCATACGATGTGGATCTCACTGAATAAAGACATTGCTTCCATTACAAAGTTGAGCCATATCAGGTTAGTTTGTGGATGGATTACTCATTTCAGGTTAGCTTCTCAATGCCTGCCATATGCTATAAATAGCCATGGTTTGGATGACAGATTAAACTGTAGGCCCTCCAAAGGTAAGCAGATTGGTGTTGATACATACCAAATCGTTTCTTACACCTTGCTACAGAAGTAATCCATGTTTTGAATTACAGAGTCAAATTATATTTGATACCCAGAAACTAAATTAACAAATCCAGCGCAGATTTAAATAGAGCTATTTATAATCAATGATCAATAACCATGCAATTAAAAACAAGACATGAAACAATTACCTCTTTTAGTGACCAATCTCGTGATATTATTTCATCACAACCACCAACTGCTTGTTCTTGACTGATAAATCCTGGCTCAGTTTCATCACATGATTCAATAAATTCTTCTTTGATCTTCTGAACTTGAATTTCTTCACAAGCATCCTTTATATAAATTTAAAGGTGATTTGAATATTTAAAACTTTACTCAATTATAATGATTAATTATAAATACTGAGTGTAGAGAGCTATGTAACAAAATTAAGGCATGCAACTTATGAATAATGAAGTATAATGTTAATATTTTAAGTCACACAATTTCAACATCCTTCTCATAGCATCTTTACAAAAATTGTTTTATTAGTCTTTCCACAACTATCATAAATTATCCCACTTGACCAAATCTTTCTCACCACAAAATGACCTTCAAACTCCAAATTAAATTTATCCACATTCAGTCTACCTTTTGTTTTAATGCTTTTCAACACTACTCCCAAAAGAATTTTTATTTTCTTCTCTCCATAATTAACAATTGCTTTCACTACATAGACTTACATGGATGTCTTCTGGATGTAGGCTTCTTGTTAAACCTGTTCTTCCAGCTCTAGAATCTCAAAGCTAGTAATTTGGTTGGTCTGGTGGTCTAGGTGTCTATTATATTTTGGGGGCTGATTTGCCCACAACTTGTCAACCTCATTTCAAATTGTTCCACTGAATTTGCATTAGTCACTGTTGCTGGGAGATCGTTCCAGGTGTTCACCACTCTGTCGCTGAAAGCATACTGTCTGATGTTTAGTCTTGCCTGTTGTTTATAGATTTTATTACTATGGTCTCTCATTATCAATTTTCATTGTTTAAAGATGACTCTGCACAAATCCTTGTGGTAAATTTCAGCCATGATTTTGTATACTTTGATGTTGTCTCCTCTAGTTCTTCTGTAAGCCAGAGTGGGAACTCCAAGTCTTCTTAGTCTTTCCTCGTATAACAGGTTCCTCAGTTTCATTGCTCTTCTCTGAACATTCTCAATTGCCTCTATGTCTCTTATTTTGTATGGGGACCACACCTGATGGCCTATTCTATATGCGGCTTAATCAATGTAGTATACAGAGGTTTAAAATTTCCTCGCTTATTCTGGTAAAAGTTCTTTGTATGAGTCTCACAAGCTTTGTTAATCTTTTCAGCAAGGTGTCCAAAGAAGTTAAACTACGCATCAATGATCACACTGAGGTCCATTTGTTAATCTTTTTTTATCATATTTTCTTCCATAGAGTTCATTTTGGCTTGAACATCAGATTTTCCAATCCTCATATATTTATGTCAAGTTTCTTGTTCAGTTTAATATACTCACCACATTCATGTGTTTGTTTTGCACTTGGTTTGCTCTAACATCACAACCAAATACTATACACCCATGGTGACATTTTCCATAAAATTTTCCTCTTTATAGAACACTAAATCTAATATATTCCCTGTATCCACTCCTCTGAACCTTGTGACCTCATGAACATTTTGTGTCAGAAAACAGTCTCTTACCTTTTTAATAAACTCATAATTGTAGTTTCTGGCACCTTCAACTGATAATCATGTACAATTTTTCCCTAATACTGTTATATTAAAGTCTCTGATCAACACTTTATAACAGATACCTATTTGATCACTGATTATTTGCATGAGTTCTAATAGCCTAACATTATTCAATACAATGCTCTTAGGACTTCTGTATATTGACATTATTAACAGATCATAACTTCCACTTTTTACCTTAATCCCAAAATGTTCATTAAAATGATTACCAAATTACATAGATTCATAAGTTTTCCTTCCTTAATATACATAATTATAATTAGTCCTATACCTTCATTTTCTTTAGATATGTTTTTCGCTATTGTTTCATACCCTTCTATACCAAATTCAGCTAAAACGTCCAAATATAAAGTTCTTGGGTTTAACTTCTTGTAATGCAATCATATGAGGTAGAATAATCATACATTGTAGCCTATAGTTTAGTTCATTAAGTTTCTCCTTTGTTAATACATCTACATTACTAAACATAATTTTCAAATCGCTAGAAGTGTCATTAGTTTTCTTATCTATCACTACTCTGTTTCTTGTCTCCCTTGGGATTGAGGTACCTTTTCCAATAGGTTCCTCTTCTTCACCCTCACTATGCATTGGTTCCACAGATTTCCTCAAATGACATAGTAGTTTTCCCAACTTATTTTCTGCTTCATTCTTTTCTTTGGCTTCATTCCTCACCCTGAAGTCAATTTGCCTTTCTTATTTAGTAATGTCATGAGATGTTCCCACTTTTTGGAACAGAGGTTTCCTTGCATTTTTGAGTTTGTATGTATTCCATAGGATTCTATCTTTAACTCCTGGAGTTATGGTCACAACTATAGGTCTAGGTTTGATTTGCCTGTCCAGTGTTTTTTGTCCATTGCATTGGCCTCCCATTAGAATATCAGCAAAGTCTCATTCATAAGCTGTAAGATCAATATCACTGCACAGGTCAATAAATACCATTTTATCATGTTCTATTTTTAGAGAACGATGTAGTAGTTTGGTTGTCCGCCTCCCCTCCCCTATGTCTAATCTCTTTCTTCTTTTGCATAATGTGTGTGTGGATCAGGTGATCATCGTCTTTGCTTTATGTGGGGGGAACTCAATGAATCTCTATCGTGCTTCCCCATTCATCTCTATTTTCTTTTTAGGCGGATTCTTTCAGCTAATATTTGTGTCTAGTAATAGTTTGGAAGTCATTAGTTGTGACTGAAGAAGGAAGAGCTGCCTGGACAGAAAATAGGTGAGTGAAGATTGTGTGAGAGTGGATATGGTTGAATGTGTTAGGAGTAAAGATGTTTGAGTGTTGCAGTGAATAGGTGACTGAATGTGCCTTCTCTTTTCCAGTTCTGTGGTACAGATTGTCGCTGACATCTGGCTTTTGGAGACGGCTGAAGCCAATCGTGACCCTCGCAAGTGCGCCTACCTTTTGGGGTGATTTTCTAAGGTGTGGACCTTGGAGAGCACCTCCCAGTCTCCAAGGAGTAATTGGAGCAGCGCCTCACTGACTGTGACCCAGCAGTTAGGACCAACAAGCGTCCCAGGTATCTAAAATCCTTGGCTTTGCAGAGTCTTGGGACCCTCAGAATCCCGCAAAAAGTGAGCCACCTCACATTTTCTCCAACTCGTCTCGCTCCATTAGTTAGTTAAGGGTGCACCCATCATTCACGATATCTTGGTTGTATATAGCTATTCGTTTGCGTGGCCTTTTGTAAATATATATATGTGGTAGTTAGCCAGAGTATTGTAAGGCCAACTGTACATATATATATATATATATATATATATATATTATTTTGGGTTTAGGTTGAGGGTTGTATAATATTTTGGGTTGATTATTTTGGATTATATTATTTTGCTATAATTACTGTTTCTAAATTAAATTTAGAAAATACTCTCTCTCCTCAATACCCTCTCCTTGAACAACCAAGCGGACCTTGTTGGGGCAACGGGAAGAGTTGGTTGTGGAGTTGCAAATCTGTCGCCACAACGAATCTTCAAGTCCATATCCTGTATTACTTATTCGGGAATGTTGTATATAACTAGATTGTTTTTGCGTTCCAAGCGGCACTGAATCCGGTCGGTAGCTTTTTGAATTAGGTTACTGGCATTTTGTTTCATATCACTGTTCACTGCTTCCACCAGTTTATTTTTTTTTAATTTCATCTTCTAATTTCTCTTTCATTGTTTGACAAAAGTTCTCCTTCAAGTCTTCTATTTTCTCATTAACATCATCTCTAACTGCAATGTTCACTACTGCGATCTCACTTTTCATTTCACAAAGCCTGACCTGAGTTTCTTTCTCAAACATATCTAGTCTTTCCTCTACAACTTTGTCTTTCCGTGAGCCTAGCCACATGGGAAAGGATTTTCTAAGCTGCTATGTTGCCCAATACCACTGTATGCTACTGGTGTTAGGCTTCTTCAAAAACTTATACACCTCCCTACCCACACCCTTGCATGCAATATGGTGCCATATATTACACATATTGCAGTTCAGAGCCGAATAATTACTCTTAACCACTGATTTACACCATGGACATTTTGGAAGGTTTTGTTTAAGTTCATCAGCTGTTGGAACATCACTGCTAGCTTGTTTACATCCACCGCAGGTAGCCATGGGCAATGGTCAATCATACTTAGGAAAAGGCTTCTTTTATTCTTACTCTTGCAGAAGGGTTCTTGAAGCAATATTGAATAAAATTACTTACAGTAGCAATGGGTTTAAGCTGATACTTATGCAATTAATTTTACTAAATTTATTTTAAAACAAAGTATAATCTGTAACAGAGTTGTAGACACCTGGAACAGTCTGCTTCGCTAAATTTACTGCAGCCTTCTGAAACTGTGGAACACCTCCTCACTCTACCAAGCCTGATGACAATCTAAGTCCCATATGTGGCCTAACCATTCTCTCAAAATTCATTAAATATTTAAATGGTGACATTCCCATCATCAATTGTACTCTCATATTTTATGACCAAGAAGATCTCTGACCTAATGATGAATAAGTCACCTGGCCTGGATGGGTTTCTACCAAAAGTGTTGAAAGAAGTGCGCGATCAAGTGTCCTGACACCTGAGCGCAATCTTCAACATGTCAATCCGGACCGAATGCGTTCCTAGAGACTGGCGTGAAGTGGAAGTGACTCCTATCTTCAAGAAAAGAGACCGTAGGCAACCTTCAAGCTACCGACCTATCAGTCTGACTTCGATAGTCGGTAAACTAATGGAAAGCATAATGGTGGACAAAATGACGTCGCATTTAGAGTAAAACCTGCTACTGAGGAGTTCCCAGCACGGCTTCCAAAGGCAACGGTCATGCCTGACGAACCTTGTGGAATTCTTCCACTTCGTCTTCAGTGGGCACGATCGGGACAAGGCAGTGGATGTGGTCTACTTAGACTTTCAGAAAGACTTTGATAAGGTACCACACTGCTGCCTTCTCCGGAAAGTGCGAGTGCTGGGCATAGACGGAAAAGTAGCCGGCTGGATAGAGAACGGGCTAAGTGGCAGACAGCGACAGGTGGTGTTGAATGGACAGGCTTCTGAGTGGGTGCCTGTTACTAGTGGGGTGCCTCAAGGTTCTGTCCTGGGACCACTACTATTCATTATCTACGTCAATGATATGGACAGTGACATGGTTGCCAAGATTTACAAATTTGCCGATGATACCAAGCTTGGTATGAAGGTTGCAAAGGATGGAAATACTGCCCACCTGCAGGAAGATCTTGGGAAGATTGAGGAGTGGTCAGACACGTGGCAAATGCCTTTTAACATGAATAAATGCAAAGTGATGCATATCGGCCACCAAAACTCCCAAACCTCAGTATATCCTTAAGGGCACTGCTATTGAATCCACCGACACTGAGAAGGACTTGGGTGTAACAATCAGTAGTGACCTCAAGTCCTCAAAACAGTGCATTGAGGCAAAGAAAAAGGCCCAAAGGATGCTAGGCTACATAAAGCGCCAGTTTGGATATCGGAACAAGGAGATTGTACTGTGTTTGTACAACTCACTTGTCCAACCGCACCTGGACTATGCCGTACAATTTTGGAGTCCTTCATTTCGAAAGGACATCGCAAGATTGGAACGCGTGCAAGCCAGGGAAACCAAAGTGATTCCCTCTATCAAACATAAAAGTTATGAAGATATATTAAGGGAATTAGATCTGTTCTCGTTGGAAACCCGTAGACTGTGTGGTCAGCTCATCAAAGTTTTCAAAATACTTTGAGGTTTCGACAATGTTGACTACAGGGATATTTTCACACTTGTTGAGAGCAGAACAAGAAATCACGGCTTTAAACTTGAACTGAAGCATTATAACTACGATCTGTATGGAAAATTTTCACCTACACTATCTGCAGTAGTTGGAACGCACTTCCAGTGGAAGTTGTCAACAGTGAATCTGTGACCCTATCTAGTCAAGACTAGACAGGGTCTTGAAAAATGGCCGTTTAAGGATATAAAGCCTTTGAGCAGAGATGTGACCGCTCGACTGCTAGTCCAAAGGTACCATCATTGAATGGACCATAACATCTTCTAGGGTACTTTCTTTCCTTGTTACTCCTCCCAAACATTCATCCCATCTTTCACCATTAATTGTAACATCTCTTGCAAGGTTCTTTTATAGTTCTTTTAGCCAAAACATTTACATTAGGTACATATGGCATTGTTCATACATAATACTGGGTAACAAATTTTCACAAAATATTTGTTTCTCTTAGTTTTGTGAGTGTTTTTAATACTAAAATTTGTGCTGCTTCCAAATATGTCCTTATTTTCTCTCTACCATCGACCGTTTGAAAGATATAACAAATTATGCTAATATATGGAAATGTATGGGGTACGGGTAAAGCACACTTATATTTGTTGCTAATTTATTTATTGTATTTTTTCATGTTTATGACAAATATTGACTTTCTTGGTTATGGCTACAAGAGGATGCACAAATTCACCAGATTCGTTCTGTTTTGTGTGTGGTTTCTATGTTGGACCTGAGCATGTATCACATAAAGTTGTGAAAGGTGCAAAGTACTGGATTGCTTATAGACTGTACTTTGGAATGAGTATGGGTGACCAAGAAAAACCATGGGCCCCTCATGTGATATGTGGAAGTTTTCGATCAAATTTAGATGAATGGCTGAGAGGTGCAAGAAAAGTAATGCCATTTGCTGTGCCGAAAGTTTGGTGAGAGCAATCAATCATCACGATTATTGCTATTTTTGCATGATTGACATATTAAAGTACAGAAAAATTAAAAGAAGAAAGTCCCTTCAATATTCCAACATTTCATCCTCTATTGCACCTATGCAATATGATGATACCTTAATGGTTCCACGACCACCAGAAAATGTAAGTAAATCTTATCAAATTATAAGTTATATTCTTTGTAACAGAATCAATACTAAAATATTCAAAATATCTAGCTAAGGTTTCTTGTAATGTGATTACACATGCAATCCATATTTATGCCCCATCTAGTAAATGGATCTCTTTTTATATATATTTTTTTCAGGTAGAGGGTATGATGGAGGTCTCATCAGGAGAGTCGGGAGGTTGTGACAATGAAGAAATGGATGAAACGTTTGAGCCAAGAATGAGTACCCACCCACACTATTGAAATCAACGTGAACTGGATGATCTCATCAAGGACTTGGGGTCTCAGTAAGTCAGGAGCTGAGCTTTTGGTATCCAGACTTAATGAATGGAATCTGCTGGGGGAGGACTGCAGATCAACAGTATACAGGAAGCGCCATGAGGAATTTGAAGTATTCTTTGATATAAGTGAGGATCTCTGCTTCTTCAAAGATATTAATGGCTTGTTTACAGCTATTGCAATTGATCACAACCCTGAAGAATGACAACTTTTCATATAATTCTACAAAGAGCTTCAAAGCTTTTTTACTAAATAATGGGAATTAGGATACTCGGTACTGATAAAGGAAGAATATCACAATATATAAAAGCTTCTCGAGAAGATAAACTATACCAAGTTTAAATGGGATGTTTGTGGTGATTTTAAAATGCTTGCCTTCTTACTCAGATTGTAGGGTAGGTATACCAAGTATTCATGTTTTCTTTACCTATGGGACAGTAGGGCTGATCATGAACATTACCAGAAGTTGAGTGGTCTCCTTGAGATGACTTGCAGCAGGGAAAACTAAATGTTATTAGACAGCCTCTTGTAGCGCCTGCCAAAGTTTTGCTACCTCCACTTCATATAAAGCTTTGTTTGGTCAAACAGTTTGTAGAAGCATTAGATCATGGTGGAAAAGCATTTCAAGAGATTTGTCTACTCTTTCCAAAGGTATCAGAGGACAAATTTAAGGATAGTATATTTACTGGACTGCAAGTAAGGAAAATGTTGAAGTCAGTACACCTTGAGAATGCAATGAGTGATGTCAAAAGTAAGGTGTGGTATGCATTTTGAAATGTAGTTAATGGATTCCTTGTTAAAAATAAAGACCCAAACTACAAGCAGCTGGTAGCAAAACTTTTAGAAAGTTATAAGAATTTAGGATGTAGAATGTCACTAAAGGTGCACTTTTTGCATTCACAGTTGGAGTTTTTTCATGAAAATTTGGGAGAAGTGAGTGAGGAGTATGGTGAGCGGTTCCATTAGGACATTGCTGTAATGAAGTAAAGATACCAAGGAAGATGGGACACTGCTATGATGGGGGAATATATATGGTCACTGATGCATAAAGATCAAGGAGCTCACAGTAAGAAAGCACATTCTTCGGTACACTTTTATTAGGTTATCTATTATAATCACATTTTCTCATTAAAAAGGAATACAAGGACAAAATATTATCAGCTATTATTCATGGACAATGTGAATATGTTAAATAAAGTGAACTGTCACAGCTATTTATGGTTAGTTTTATATACAAAATTCTAATTATCTCCAAAAATATCGATGCTATGTAATTTCCAATAGGATTTTGGGAATCATGAGTAAAAAACACCTTAAAACACTAAAAACATTTAAAGAAAAAAAACTAGTGTTACCCAGTGTAATCAATCCCCCATTCAGTCAACATGTCCTATAAACAAACACAAATTTATTCCTATAATTCACCATCACTACCATTCCTCCATACCCTATTGCAGTCATCAGAAGAGATGCACAATCAATCATTACACTTTCAAAAGGTTCATTCACACTTAACTTTAATACAGGTGAGGCAACATGCATTCTCTGATAGTTTCCTTTCTGGCAGACTTCACATGTAGTCACTACATCCATGCAAATCTTTCTTAAAAGGGACTAAACACCCACCTTTTCATACACTCATTATTCTGACCCATATGTACAAATCTGTCATGCACAATCTTAACCATTCCAATTGTATCACACACAAAAATCACCAGAATATACTTATACATTATAAACTATACATCATACAAAATACACTAAGCTTTTGCATGCTACAAATTTTCCAGCAAACCTTCTAAACTCTTTTAATATGTCACTCCATTCATTAACAGGAGCACTGTCCATCATACCATCTTCCAATTCACACATCATCAGAAATAACTCTTGTATTCTTTCTATATCTTCAGCAGTGAGCAGCTCTTCACTCAAGTCAACACCCACAGATAAAGTTGAGATACAAGCTCACTATGAAAATTCCCAACTGCTACATCATCTTTCATTAAACATTCATTACATACATCCACCGAAATCTTATTCTTATGCAAAAAAAATGATCCCAAACAGAAAACAATATAGTATCTCATTCTCGCTTAACACAACAAATTGATGCAATACATCATTTAACTTCCTCATGCTTACCAAGAAGCTCACTTTCTCCCATGCCATAAGGCATCCACTTATCAAAACTGTAGCACCTCTTCTATGAACATTCCAAATCATACAGTCATCATCATGCACCACTTTCACACCCACCAAAGAAATCTAAGCACCTGTATCAATCATTCCACAATATCTCTTTCCATTTAATCAAGATGACATGCACTCTTTCTTCAATCTCATACTCGCCCATCACATTCAAGATTTTAATAATTTCAACAAACACTTGTGCAGCATTCAAATACTCATCTTCACGAACAGAAACAACCTCTTCGCAGACTTTCTTAAATAATTTATTTGTTTCAATCAACCAGTTGTAATGCACTCCACTCAGACATTGAATATATCACTTGCACCAACTCTCTGTCTATACTTTGACCACGATATATCACTGGAATTTCTACACCATAATACATATACATGCTCATGCCATCAATTTACTCACTATCACTTCCTGAAACATCATGACTCCTGGAAAACAAATTCTTCTCAATTCTTTTCATACAATCCATTTTTCTTGCAAGCTGTACAACACACTTTTGAATATATAATAATCGCCACCTTTATATTTCCTTCCACAACTACAGCTAATGGCAAATACTCAGGATTTATACTTACAGTCTCACTCTCATTTAAACTTCCTGGACACAGTAATATCAAATCAGCAATCAAATTCCTTTCAGCTGACAAAAACTCAACTATAAAATCAAAATCACTCAAATCTTCCATTGTACTAGCAAGTTTAGTATCCACTGACCTCGTATATTGCAAATATACTAATCGCTGATGATCTGTTCCAGAACACATTTTAATCCATCCAGAATGGCTGAAATGACTTGACAGAGAAACGTAATGCAGCCAACTCTCTTTTGACTTTCAAATACACACTCTGCCCCACTAAATGCTTTTGAAAAATACACAATCACTTCTCTGCTTTCAACAAAATACACAACCTGATCTAGCATCAAACATCCACCCATAGAATGACTACTCACAGACTTCATCCGGCTTTTGCACAGACAAAATTGGACTATTATGACCACTCAGACTTGGCTCAATCACTCCAATTCTTCACACTGTTTCTCAATCTTTTGAGCTACGGGAGGAGGTATTGATGAAGCCTTTGATAAATTAGTTTTCCATCACTCTAAACAATCTTAAATTCAGGCTTGTGAGTCTTCTTAAAGTCTTCATCCGCTAGAATCAGACATCTTCTATTCCACAACATCCTATAAACCTTTTGCTTCTCACATTCCCTCAACTTTTCCTCCAACTTATTTGCTCAATCAAAATTTCATATTCCAAACATTCAACTTTACACTACCCAACACAATTCATCCATAATATATGTAATAAAAACTACACATATAGGATTATAGATCAGACCATTAGCACCCTCTTAGAAAAATCTCCAAACCTCAGAGAATATAGTATACTGAGATACCCTTAGGAACCTCCCCTACATAGAACTGGGCAATCATTATTCACACATATGATACAGCATAACCTCCAATCTTTGGTTCCATATCACCTTAAATGCAATTGCATTAAATATCACTATAAAAAAACATTCTTAAAATGTCACACATGGGTCACCCTGGCAAGGCTCTAGTATGGCCACTGGCAAAACTAAATACATATAAATATTGCACTGGCTTCACCAACCTAGACTTCTGCTACTGTTGCTACAATGAAAAACAAATAGAGAAAAAGAGATACAAATGTAAGGAGAGATGGATCTCTGGGAGAACCTTATCCTGTTGGCAGAGTTTATTTTGGTTCCGAGTCTAAGGAATGGACCTTAGCCAGGGGCTAACTGAGGAACAAGTCAGCCTGTCTTAAAAACAAGGTAAATATCTGAAGAATCACATTAACTCACCTTTTTATTATCCAATACTTCATCAACAAATAAATTTGTATTAGTCATGTTTATATACAAATTTGCCTTGAGATTTTTTGTGGATATTCTATAGTCTCAAAGGGGTTTGCTGTATAAATATGTTTCATATACCACAGTCCTTCTATCTCTATATGTTAATTGTCAAGGTTCCTTTTTATTTTTACAAATGAATTTGAGTCTGATTCAAACTTCTCTTGAAATAATCTCCTTCTTGAAACACTTTCCAAATCTTGTAAAAGTGTATTATTGATTAAGTTTAGCAATATTCCTCCAAAAATAACCACTGATGGCAGGATTCCACTACTATTGCCGAATGGTAATAGAGAAATAAATAAGAATGGAACAGAAATAATGATAATAAAAGCAACAGGAAATGATCTGAAATGGAATAAACTGAATTATTATGATCTTATTAAATCTTTCTAGGTAAAGAGGTATTCCAATTATGATGATGGAATGCTTGCCAAGAATAAAGGAAAAAGAATACTGGTATGATTATATGTTTTGTATCAATAGAAAATTAAAAAATGTTTGATTCAATGAGCATAAGATTCATTAAAACATGAAATCAATTCAAAGCCAGATATGGCCTCTATTAAATGGATGGAGTACACCTAAATACAGGAAATATGAAACTTGAAAAAGTAATAGAATATGCATTTAGAGAAGAGAGAAACATAATATAGGGCCCTAGGCTAATTTGAAAGAAATGGGGAATATTGACCCCCCACATCAATTTTGGAAATAAGAAGATATATAATGATAACAGAATCATTAAAGAACCATAAAATTGATAAATATACAAGTATAGAGGTTGAACAAAATAATGGAAACATTAACTAATGCACCCATTCACACCAAAAAAGTTTTAAAAACTTATTTAAAATGCCTGAAAATCATGTTGAACCAAGAACAAAGTTACTATATCAAACAATAATGAAATAAATAAAAGATACTAAATCTTTTAAAAGATGAGCTTATTATTGTCCCAGGAGACATCAATGATCACCTAGACTTCTTTGGGGAGCATAAAACTGATAACATGAGACATTCAATGCTAGAATTAATGCAAAATTACAATCTTATTCTCTTAAACAGCAATGAAGTGTTTAAGCATATATACATGGAGTAATAAAAACAAGAAGCATAATAGACCTTTCTTTATATAGGAACATAAGAAAAGGAGGAATCTGCAACTAATCAACAGCTCCTGTTTCCATCAACTAGTAAGCCCCACCCAACATCCTCATCCAAAAATCAAACCAATATATTCTTAAAAAACTCGGCAGGGAGGATGCTTCTATCACATGGCTAGTGAGCCTATACTGTTCATCTACCGCTAGATTTCTAAGCAATTTCTACCAATCTCTTTCCTAAACCTAATTTTTTTAAAGCTTAAACCCATTGCTATGTGTCCTATTCTGTTCACTAAAATTAAGAACTTTACCTATGTCTCCCCTATTATACTTGTATAACATTTTACCCACTTGAAGACTTCAATCAAGTCGCCTCAGACTCTTGTCCTTTCAAATGTCTGAAAATTTAAGCTCTTAAGCCTTCCATCATAAGATAAGCTCCTCAACTCATGAATCATCTTAGTCATCCTTCTTTGCACAGACTCAAACAGAACAAAATTCATCCTATAATATGGTGACTAAAATTGTAATCGCATAGTAAAGATGAAGCCTAACTAATGCCAAGTACAGTATCGATATAACATCAGCACTCCTATACTTACACTCCTCCCAATAAACACCAATACCCTATTAACTTTATTTCTAGCACTTATGAACTGCTTTCTAGTTGGAAGATCAGAACTTACCAGTCTCTTTTGCATTCTGACCTTCCTAAAACTCTCCCATTCAGTTTATAATTATTCAGTGGATTACACCTACCTATATTAAGTACACTACACTTGCTTATGTTAAATTCCATGTGACATTTGTCTGCCCATTGGGATAGTATGCAGCAGTAGATCCAGGAGCCAAATTTGTGGGCATTGATCATTAATAATGGTTATCTTACACAGCTTTAATAATAAATAACAATATCTCACACAGGAGTGAGCACTAACTCTATCAGATCTAAATATTTCCACATATGAGAAAATTATGAATTGTAGTTTTTGAATGTCAGCTAAGCTATAATAGTAAATTTACTAATTATTTTTTAGATTTAACTGAATTTTAAACATATATCATATAAGGTACATTCACTGGTTTAAAAAAAATGCTTTATATATATTTTATATTATTATACAACTCAATAGCAGAATAGAAGCATGGCTTAAAAAAATCAAAACATAAATGAGTGAAATTTGGGCTTGAGCTCCCTAGCCACACCAGGATCATGACTGATAGTATGGCCAATACATCTTGTAATACCTCAACATCAGAGTCAGACCTTATAATCCTACCCAAATTAGTATAATCTGCAAACTTGCTCAGATCATGATTTACACCTATGTCAGAATCCCCCTTCTTAAATATAGGTATCACATTAGCTTTCTTCCATGCTGTTGGTAAAATGTTAGTTTAATGATTTTCTAAATAGGCATGCTAGAGGCTCACATAACACATCTTTACATTCCTACAAAATCTTAGGAAAAACCTATTCAGGGCTCAGTGCTTTACTAAATTTGATTATATTTCTATCTCTTTTGTAATTAAAATATCCTCTAATTTCTCATCATTACCATGAAGATCCAAGTCCCTTAGGTACAATAAGGCTATCCTCGAGTGTAAATACTGAAAGAAAATACTTATTTAACATCCTAGGCCTTGCATCTTTATAACTCACTAATTCTATTATCACCCCGAGTGGGTTGGTTTATAACTTGTTTAAGAAAATTATAATGCACCATAGTCAAAAAATTCCTCAGCTTCCTGATCACCTTCAAAAGTTTCTCAGTCTAATCTTATTTCTACATGCACATTCTATCACCTGCTACAGATGACACAAAGCTTAGTATAATTTCACAGATGAGAAGAGCCGCAAGGGCCTATCAAAGGTCAACCACATCTGTCAAAACCCTCCCACAAACAAACCAAATCCCCCATAATATACAATTGATAAAAAAACTGAGTTATGTATAATAGGTGTCAACCTGGAATTAGATTAAAATCATGCATCATCAGGTCCATTTTTATGTGCTGAAACCAAATCTTCCACTGAAAAAACTTAAATAAACCACTGTGGTGGAACTACAAGATAGACAAAGCTTCTAAGAACAAGAAAAGGTGATAGAAGCGATACGAGACAAAGAATGAGTGGTACTACAGGAAATACAAGAATGCTATGAACCGAGACAGGATTTTTTTTTTACAAATTTTAGGAGCATTCTTGTATTTCCTGTAGTATGGGAAAGCCCATGACCTAGCTACTCTGTGCATAATATCTATATCATGTTAGCAATAGCTCACATCTTGCACCTGGTGTAGAACAGAGTCATGTCTAATCCTCATATAAATCTTCAAATCAGTTGCGAAGAAATTGCAATAAGGATTTGATGTAAGATGGGAGATGGTTAATATGCACAAGAAAAGGGGATCCAGTACTGAGCCCTGTGGGACTACTTACTCCAGACACTGAAACTTTCATCATTCTCCCAACCAGGAAGTCTGTGATCCAATCAAGCAGGAGACTATCTAGACCTAACAGTCTTAGCTTGTCAACAAGAATGTCATGACTAACAACATCAAAGACTTTGCTGAAGTCAAACAGCACCATATCCACCACAAAGCCAGAGCGCACCCACACAGTAACATCATTGTACACCAAAAGAAGCTGATCACCAACAGTTCTACCCTGTCTAAAGCCATACTGATCATCCCAAATAATTTGGTTACTATCAAGGTATTCATACAAGGCAGCAGCATTAATCTTCTCCAGGATTTTACAGCCCACTGAGGTGAGATTGATAGGTGGTTAGTTGAGGGGAGCATAACATGAACCTTTGTTTAAATATCAGAATTATATTTGATTTCTTCCATTCCCCTGGAAGTTTGCCCTGAGACAACAATTGCTTAAAAGTCAAATAGAATGGGACAGCCCGATCAGGGCAGAACTTAAGAAGGTAGGGGTGGACTCCATCTGGACCCATGCTAGTTCTAACATCAAGTGATCTTAGTCTGTCCTGTACATCATCAAGCGTAATATGTATATTCCTAATGGAGGCTTCCTATGGCTGGTGAGGGAAAGGTGCAGTTAGTTCATGTGATGATGTTGATTTTAGCGAGTTTGAGATGGGTGTCTCATTCACCCTGATGTGGACCATTTTCTTCTGGTTTCATTTGCTTAGAGGTGGTGGAGTTATCCTGACTGCCTTAAGAATTCAAGGGTATGTTGCAGGACTTTCTTTCAGATCGTGTCAAGGAGTCCCATTCCAATCAGGAGAACTTTGATATTGAATGACTTTATCTTGAGAGAGAAAAGGTGGTTTTGTAAAATTGTTCTGGGTGAATGGAAACGTGGGCACCGCAGTAAGAAATGCTCCACTGTGTCTTCAGTCGTGGGACACTACTTGCAATAGGGTTCAGGGACTAGTCTCAGTTTGTAGAGATGTGCATTAAGGCCAACATGCCCTATCCTGAGTCTGACCAAGACAGTATCAAGTTGTCTGTTGTTTGATCTTACCCAGGGTTGTGGAGAGGTCTCTTCTAAATTTGCCTAAATGAGATTGGGATAGATCTTGGTCTAAGGACTCATCTTAAATGGATCTACATGAATTCTTGACAGTTTTAGAGAAGCTGTGATAATCTATGGGATATCGAGTCAGTTCTGGGGATGATTGGTCTAGAGTGGCTGCTTTATCCACAATCTCATTACCTTTGATGCCCACATGGGAGGGGATCCATTTGGGAGTTAATGTCATATCCCAGGGTATGAAGGGAGAGGAGGAGGGATTGGGAGTCAAATACCTTCTATGAGAGGGAGCATTTGTTGTAGAAAGGAGCGAAAGGGAAGACTTAGAATCTGAGAATATTAATATGGACTGTTGGAGTAATATTTCTCTAGTAAAGGACAGGGCTCTCAGCAGTGCAGACAGTTATGTGGCAACTACTGAGTGTTGTTTGTCTATGTGCCTGGTTTGACTAACAGATAGGGTTTCCACATATATGGCTGCTGAGGAGGAAGGAAGAGAATGGGAACCATCTGTGTAAATTCTAAGGTGCTTCTTGTAGCGAAGGTTAACTAGTTCCAGAAAGAGTTGGGGTAAGGATATTATCTTGGGCCTTTCGGAATGGAACATGAAAGTCAAGAGAGAACTTGGATGAAAGTAGGAACCAGGGAGGGATAAGTGAGACAGGGGGTATAGGAGATGGTGGAGGAGGTGTTAAGGATAAGGAGGCTAGGGATTGCAGAGCGCGGACCTGGAATGGGGCATGTCTGTGGAGGGGCCAATTTGGATATGATGTGTCAATGTGGTTGTGAGTGAAGAGGATGCCTACGGGGTGATAGGGAAGATGTGTCATGAGTCTGTGATATTGTGTCCAATTTCGATAGTGCCTTGCCCAGTCAAGGGTCAGTAGTCCTGCTTCTACGTGTAATGATTACACTGGTGATGAACTAAATGCCCGCAATGCAATTCTTAATGCTGCATTTTGGATGATATTTAATTTTCTTATTGTGGTCTGAGAGGCTGAGCCATCGATAGTACATCCGTACGGTATTTTACTGAGAATATATATTTGGTAGAATTTAATTAGGACTTCTCTTGAAGCTCCCCATCGAGTGCCAGCCAGGCTTTTCATTATTTCCAATCTCTTCATGCATGAAGTACGAAGATAATCAATGTGGTGTTTCCAGGTGAGTATTGGTCCATCTAGACGGAGTCCCAAGAATGTGTGTTGTCTTCGGATAGGAACTGTAATACTATTGATGGCTATGTTAGGGAGGGATGGAAAGGTGGGTTTCCGAGTGAAGCACATGAGCGCAGATTTCTGAGGGTTGACTTGAAGTCCCCATTTATTGAACCATTCAGCTAGATTATTCACTCCTGACTGTAGGCATTTCTGTGCTTCTAGGAGGGTGGATGCTGTACTGACTAGAGTTGGGTCATCTGCGTATATTAGTGTTGAGGTTGTGGCAGGTCTGGGTATATCTGCCATAAGGATGTTAAATAATACGGGACTAAGGACTGAGCCTTCAGGAACTCCATACTGGATAGGGTGTCGGGTGGTGTGTGTCCCACCAATTGCGACGCTGAAGGTTCGCTCTATTAGGAAGCTCTTTAACCAGGATAAAGGGGAGCCTTGTACACCCATTCTTGAGATTTTATAAAGTATGCCTTCATGTGATGCTAAATCAAAAACACTCACCAAATGAATGAATAGAGCGAGCATGACTCCTTTGTCTCTGTAAGTGACTTGTATGAGATGTTCTAGTTGATGAAGTACTTCTAGGATGCTCCTGCCTGGCCAAAAACCACACGGTTCTTTTGATTCCATCCACCATTGTAGTCGGGTAGTTACTAGGCATCTAAGGAGCTTACCCAGGCAAGGTAGAAGGGCAATGGGGCAGTAACCAGCAGGGGTAGTTGGATCCTTACCAGGCTTGGGGATAGGAAGGATGATTAATTCCTTCCAGACCTTAAGGAATGTTCCAGTTGACCAGCTTTTGTGGTATAGTTGTAGCAGTAATTCTCTTGAGTTTTGTGGAAGATGAGTCAGGGGGGAGATTGGAAATTGCAGAATTCAATTCATTTAGTGTAAAGGGGACCGATAGACCAGGTGTGGGAGATGCTTCTATAGCTCGTTGTATGGGAAGGGCAAATTGGTTTGGATTGGTAAGTGGGGCTGGTGAACCCAATTTTGTATGTGGGAAGGATGCTAGGAATTCTGATTTAGACAAGTCTGACAAATCTTCTCCTTCTTTGTGTAGTGGATATGAGAAGGTGGAAGCTTTCCCTTTCATGGCTCGTAGGAACCTCAAAGTTCTAGTAGTGGTTGTGAAGAGAGAGGGATGATACTAAGTTTGACCATGCTTCCCGTCGTGCTGTTGTGAGGATACATTTGCATTCTGCATCATTTTTTGTATTTTAACATATTTTCTTGTGTGATTCATCTCCTCCATTTATTCCAAGCTCGGCGTCTGGCTGTCACTATCTCTTTGCAGGCTTCTGTCCACCAAGGTATGCCACAGTTGGGAACTGATCTTTGTTTTACTAGGTGGAAGACCTTGTGTCCTGCTGACTGTAACCAATCAGAGAATGAACCCACAGCTTCCTCTAGTGGGAGAGTGAGTTCTGGTGAGAAGGCTGTAATGCTTGTTTTAAATATTGGCCAACCTTTGTTTTCTAACCTCCATCGGGGTCAACATGGAATTTTAGTAGTATTTTTTTTTGTTGGGAAGTGCAGGATAAGGGGTAGATGATCACTTCCCATATAAGGACCTATTTCAAATTCCACACCCAGTGATTGAGATTCTCCAAAGCATAAGTCTAGGACTGATTTTGTTCTAGTGTGTGGGTCAACTCGGGTATACAATCCTGCTGGGGAAAGTAGGATATATCAATTTGTATCTGTAAGATAATTGAAGAGAGAAATACCTGATGTATTATGGGAGCTAACAGGTATATCTGGTTCCCATAGACTATGACGGGCATTGAAGTCCCCTAGGATCAGTGTAGGGAAAGAGAGTTGTTCAGTTAATGGGTGATTTCAGATGAGGTGACATTTTTTCAAGGGTTATGTACTATCAGTATTGTAGTGCATACATCAAACATCTCTACTTGGACTGCAAGGGTTTCCAAGAAACCACGTTCAAATCTAGTTAAGGTGAGGGACTTGCAATATATATTTTCCCTAACTATGAGGGTGAATCCTACACAACTGTGTGGTTGTCTCTCTTTTCTAATGACAGCCTATTCTCTGATCTGCAAATTCAGTTTTGGTTGTAGCCATGTCTCGCAAATCCGAATAATTGCTGGTTTTAGTTCTTGATAAAAATCTTAAATTCTTGGGTTTTTCTAACCAATGAATGGACATTCCAAAATAAGAAGTAAAGGGAATTGAGCTGTTTATTTATGAAGAGGGAAGGAGAGTTAGTAACCTAGGTATGAGTCATTCACAAAGATCCTTAAGAGGAATACCTTGGGTAAATGCATGCAGGGCATCAATGAGAATGTGGACTAGCGTGATTATGCAGACATTGAGGTTAGTTGGAGGCGAGGAAGGGCCACGAGTGTGAGCCAATTTAAGTGATGATGTGGGGGCCTGGAGTTACTTTCGTCATTTTTATCCTTTTCATGTTGGCTGTGAGGTTCCACTGTAATTTCTTCCGAGGACCATTCGATGTTTGGGTGAAATGCTTTTGCAGATGAGGTCGAGGAGTTGGAGGATAGTGTCTTACTATTTCTGCATAAGAAGTTGGATGAGCGGATACTGAAATTGGTTGTATGTTTTCCATTTCTTGTATTTCCTTATGTTGCATGGAATCATGGGATTGTAGTACATGAAATCTGTTGGACAATCTGTTGGAAATCTGTGGAAATATTTGGCCAAGGGGCTTTGCACTATGGCTTGTGTTATTTTATGGGGGGTTTATTGAATACCCTAGCTTCAAGTTTTCTTGAATATGGTATGTTATGAAGAGTTCATGATTGGACTGGCCTGTTGCCTGGGGAGGAGCGATCCTAGCATGTGTTTCTTTTATCCTTGTTTGTTTTGGCATACCTTCCATTGTATCTTTCCCATTACAAGAGGGTGATCGTGTTCTCTTTGCTGAGTGTGTTGGGGGATTGATTAGTTCATTTTCATCTGGAATTTCATCCATGGTGGATCCCTGGTTGAGTACATCTCTCAATGGGAGTATGCTATAGGTTCCTGATATTAAGTTTCTTTAACAAGAAGTGTTCTCACTCAGTAAATTGGTACCTTCGCTCTTATGATGGTTCGACTTGATTCATTAGGCTTATTTTAAATTGAATACCCAAAATAAATATAAATCACACTAATCATGGAACAGCAGCTATCAAAATCATTTAGTTCATGTACTGTATTTACTGAGCAGAAGGAAGCAGCTAATAGCTCTGCTATCTCACCAAAATCAGCAGTCAGATGTCCAGTGTTTGATGGGGCACCAACTTTCTTGTTTCTCAAGTACTGATGGAAACACTTGGGAGGTCTTTCATTCAGTAATTTTTTGTATTCAATCTGAGAATTGATGAAATAGTTGTGATACATGTAGTTAGTAATATTGTACTCCTCTCAAGCATTCTTAGCTTGTTGGGAGTATCTTCCAAAGTTGCTTTTGTTTTGCTTGTAAGTTAGCCAGGCATTTTTTCTCAGACTCTTAAGATTTGTAGGGGGAGCAGTGAAGTTACATTGCGTCTTAGCAGAGGCAATCGGTACATATTTTTCAATGAGAGGTGCAAAAACAGATAGCAATTTGGAGAACATTTCACCAACTCAATTTCACACAGCTCAAATTCCCAATCAATGTCTGGAAGTAGGAATTTATCCTATGTCAAGCATACTACTTCTGGTGATTAAGAAAAATCTCAACATCTGACTGGAAAACATATTGCAACATAATAGGACAGTAACCACAGTTGAGAAAATTACCTAGGATCTCCATGTCTCCCACCCTCTCTCTCTCTCAGAGGTCAAAGTCAAGACCAGAATATTGTTAGAATGAACATAGGTCGGGAAGGTCACCCACTGGAGAAGACCCAATGAGATAAAACAATCCAAGAAAAGTTGCTGAAGGGGAGGGTAGGATAATGACTTAAAGTTAGCTTGGTGCCGAGGTATTAAGGGCAGATTAAAATCACCCATAATTAGGATTTCATTATCGGGACAAAGGGCAAGTAGAAAATCAATCATTTTCAAATTCTCCATTTGGCTATAAGATGGAGGATGATAAATAACAATGATATACAAATTAAATTCAATCAAGTGAACAAGACATTTTGAAAGTTAATTTTAACTTGAACAAAAGTTATTAGATAGTGTCATTAGGTCTTCACAGTCACGATACTAGTTATGATAGTGGTCAGGAAAATACAAGTATACAGGGGAGGGGGGCAGGGAAAGAGAAGAGATGCAGGGAAATAGAGTTGAAGGTATACAGGCTAAAAGATGTGCTTCAGGGATAGGAGGGCTGAGTTGTCTTTATACAAATGCACATAGTCTTAGAAACAAGAAGGATGAGTTATTTAGTCAAGGAGATTGAAAGAATTTGGATTTCTATCAATAAGATGTCTAGCAAAATGGAGGTGAGCACATTTGTCTACAGAGAATTTAAGACCCCCAGGAAGAGGCAGTAGCAGACAGTGTTAATACTGTGTTGTAGATCAGGTGAAGGCAAGTAATAATTAGAAAATGAGAAGTGGAAATACAGCTTTAGGTCATCAGGAAACATCTTGTATTGACAGTGAAGATGGGATTTGTTATTTTATTTTATTATTTTTTTATCTCTCATCTGGTGACTGCCTTCTAGGGCATAAGTCGCCGTACTTATCCTAGCCTAAATCTAGGCTAAATTAGAAGTCAAATAAAATTAAGAAAAAAAACTAGAAAAAATGAAGCGAAAAAATATAAAGAGAGCTCCATCAATGGGGGAAGGCCCACCCTCCCCAGGCAAAGAAGAATGCGATCCATAGTCAAACATTAAATAAGGGGGAGAAGGCCAGCCTCCTCAAAAAGTCTAAAAGTCCAAAGGTCAGTGTGCATGAATCCATCCCGAGTACAAGGTACAGGCAGTAGCAACCCCGCCCATCCCACTACCGGGACAGGTAATGTGCATGAAGATCACCTAGATTGGGACATTCAACAAGAAATTGCCGAACAGTCTGGGGGATGACTCAGTCATCACAATAGGGCGCAGACAAGTGCTCCATCAAATGGCGATGACTCACACAAGTATGCCAGATTCAGAGATGACAGAAAGCGACCTGAAACCATCGCGGCATTGGATGATAGGTCCATGGGAACAGTTACGGCACAATGGCACACAACTTTAAGTTCCTGTGGACCATCTCCCATATGCTGAGAAAGCAGTCATGAAGGATTCTGCCATGGACGAAGGGTCCAAGATTGCTGTCCCATTCTCCTGGAGAGCAGGAGGGGGTCCTGCGAGAAATTGCCCTGAATCCTTTTGACTCACTTCCACATCTCTGCTAGAAGGGTCTTTCCCATTAAGCGAAGACATGTATGCCCGCCAAGATGAGCAGCCGACGTGCTTTGAAATATACCGGAACCTAGCCCTAGTCCGACAAAATTCACTGACAGTGAAATCGTTCAGGCAGCGCTTATAGCGCATGTAGGCATAACGCTTCTGTTTGATGGCCATCTCACACTCGGCTGACCACCACAAAGGTGGTCAGAGTGCAAAAGGGCCAGACTTTCTGGGAATAGTAGTCAGCCCCGCGGCAATGAGGTTGCCGGATAAGAACTCAATGGCCTCATCTACCAAACTAAACTCCTCAACAGAGATAGAGAATTCAGTCATTTCCTGAAATGCAGGCCACCATGCTCGCGACAAGCAACACTGAGGTGGGCTCTCAGGTGGTAGCCACAAGAAAATGATATTTGAATGGGAAAGTGATCACTACCATTGAGGTCATTGACCACCCACCAATCAAAATCAGGCTGTGCATCCAGAGAGCACAGAGATAGATCAAGGCAAGAAAATGAAGCGGTTCTTTGGCAGTGATGCGTAAATTCATCCACATTTAGGACACTTATCTCAAGCTCTTCGATCAGATCGGCAAGGACTTATCCCCTGGGAATTAATGAGTAGTCTCCCCAGAGAGGATATCTGCTGTTCAGATCTCCAAGCAAGAGAAAGGGTCTCAGCAACCGTGCCACGACGCGGCGGAAGATCCCCACATTGAAGTCAGCTGACAGTGGAATGTATGCAGAAATAACAGTATACCTCCTATCCAGGTGAAGCTGCACAGCCACTGCCTGAAAGGAAGTATCCAAAGTGAAAAGAAGAATGGAGACATCATGCCGGGTGTAAAACACACATCCCTCATCCCATGGTGGTGGGGTTGCAAAACCCTTATATCCCGGGAGGGTGGGTCGGGGGCACGCACCTAGCATGGTCTGCTGCGGAAAAATAGCTAACAGGGAACGGGATGAGATGAGCCTCTGTAGCTCCTCCCAGTTGTCCTGGAGTCTGCGGCAATTCCATTTAAGGAATATGCCCTCCAGACCGAACTTGGAAACGCGGGGACTCCCTTCGAACAGAAGATCCTCATGGGAATGGCAGTACGCTTCCCAGAGGCAGAACTCGGGCCGCTGTTGGCCGAACGATGCGAAGAAGCCGCAGAATCCTTTGAGGACTTATCATGGGAGGTTTGGCTTGCCAGGCAAGTCCTTTCCTCCCTCCACCTCGAAACCTTATGTGAGCATTGAGGCATCAGGAGTGGTGGCCCATCTTTTGGAGGATCCACCGTCCCTAAGCCACTGGCTTTGATCGAAGGAGGCGAAGCTACTTTATTGGTCTCCTCCTTTCCTTTTAGCCTAACGACTCATTGGAGGCGCGTGGCAGTTTCGCCTTACGGGAAACGGTCATGCTGTGAGGAGAGAGGGGAGCCCTGGTTAGAGCCGGGGATGGGTTTGAACCCTTTATGCCACCAGCTTTACCAGGGAAGCACTTGGGTTCAGTAGAACCCGCAGAAGGGCTCCTAATAGGCACGGAAACAACCATGCTCGTTGGCCTGGATAGGCCAGGAGCAGAGGGTGTCTTTCTAAGAATTGAGGCTTAAGATGTCCCAGGCAGAGCCAGAAGTCCCATGACCAAGTCCTTAGCCTCATGGAATGAGTGTCAATCCTGGGCCTAAACAGCCAGGATTTCTTTCTCAAGGAGATATGTACCACATTGCTTCGAAGAAGCGGGGTGCGGCTCTCTGCAATTGACACACTTGGCCACACACGATTTGTACTGATCGTGTGCAGCCTTGGAGCAATTTACATAGATTTCGGGTGACCCTGACTGTGCATATCTACATGAGCGATTTTTATTGCCGAAATAAACTGGTGACAGTAATAGCACCTCTACAGCAGTGGCACGAATGCCTTCACATGGTAGCTGTACCAATCGGCATGCACCCACTCAGGGAGCTTGTCACAGTCGAACATGACAGAGAGTGTATGGGTAGGTCTTGAGGCCCCTCCCTGTTTTCTCATCACATGCTCAAACTTGACCGCCCGTGGTTGGCAAGCTCTAGAGTTATATCTTCTATGGAGTAGTCTACAAGTTCCCTCACATACACTACTTCTTTTACAAAGTTCATGGTAGAGAGTGGCATCACACTTACAGAAGTGTCATCAAGTGTCCGAAGAGCACTTTTCTTGGTCGCCTCGGTGAGATCCGCCGCATTTACAAAAAAGCTTCCATTCGAGAAATGGGTCACTGTCAGCTCTCTACCAATCATACCAGCTAAAGCTCTCCACTGATGGATCATGTTGCCCTTGGCCAACATGCTGCCATCAGTGGAGTGAATAACTAAGAAGCATTTGAAGCCAGCGGGCTTGAAAATGCCAGGCAATCTCTGAATGAGGGGCCCCAACGTAATTGAAGCTCCGCTCTGTGCACTTTTGGTCTTATTTTGGGACTCCCCGCCCAGGTGAGCACCAGGGCTGGATGTGCTGATCTTGGCATGGTCGCATTCAAAGATTGTAGTGGCCTCATCCATCCCTGCAGCCCCCGTGGAGGGAGAAGAGTCCTGAGTCTTTTTGTCTTCTTTTTATTACTCCTTTTCTTTTTAGGAGAAGAGGGCGGGAAATGGAACTGCTTCTCCCCTCCCCCAGCTGTTCTGGGGGGCACTGGCTGAAGGAGATCCCTCCCCTACTTGTGCTGTCTTAGCAGCCCGATTCTTCTCACAAGGGCCCCACACAGGAGCAGACTCGGGCTCAGTGTTTGAATCTGAGCCTGAATCTGTCCCCATGGAAGGCCCCAACTTCTGAGGCTGGGCTGCATGAAGAGTTTGCCCTACCGAACCACTTCAATGGGAAGCGGCCAGTTATGGGCTGCCTGCTACCTTTCCTGGCAGTCCCTCAGCATGGCGGCTCCACCTTGGATGCGGCATAAAATGGATAGTGTTTGAAAACAGAAAGGAAGAGGAGGTGAGGAAGATGTGGGTGGTGATAAAGCAGGTTAAAAAAAAAACATTTTCCCAAAATGGAGCTCAAGGGTGAGGGATCATTGTCCCTTGCCCCCTCAGCCCTGATCCAGGATAGTTGGCTGAGAAAAAGGTCAGCATCTACCCTGTGAAATTAGAGGGTGACCAGAGAAAGTTGTGGGAGAGGTTGTATGAAAAGTGAGGAAACAGGGGGAAACACAAGTGTTCTCAAGGAAGAAGAGGCTAAGCTGGGGTCGGACAGGGTGCTGAGTCCCATTAGCACGCAGCACGGATGGCAAATCGCCACTCCCCTTATAGGGGGATTATCCGTGAGGAAACCATTGTTCATAAGAGGGCCAACTTTAGGACGATCAGTTTTTTATTCTTAATATATTAGTGGAAAAGTTTAGGTTTAGTACAACATTGATCAGTGAGATTAGATTCATATTTGATTTGGGAGGCTGGTGAACTAAAGACCTAAGTTGAACATTAATTTGATTAAATTGAAAGAGTTTTTGTAGGGTTAGGTAGTACAGCCTTCCATAAGTCTGTCTTAATAGTTTATACTAATTTTTACTACACTGTTTAGTTAAGTTACGAGGGACAGTCTTACCTGTGAGTTTCTTAATAGGAACATACATATCAACATCAAGAAGCATAAGTTCAAAGTCCTAATCAATAAGATTGAGAACATTATGAATCTTGTCATATTTACCCCTAACCCAGTCCAATAGGGGGGAGTTTAGCTCTCTCATGGAGGATATCACTCTGGTAAAGTAGTGAGGCCTTGATAACAGTGACCACAATGGGGAAATGGAGGATATGTGTTGACTTCTTGAATTCTGTCATGTTCAGTAGATAGGATGAGATCTAAAGTATTGCCTGAGCTAACAAATGTAGGTTCCAATACAAATTGAGGAAGACTAAGAGTTTGGAAGAAGTCATAGAACATAGCACCGGTAGTACTAGTGATGAGGTCAGGAACTACGCTATTCCAAGAAATGGAAGTTAGGTTGAAGTCACCCATAATATAAGTTCCTTACCCAAGCAAATATTGTAAATTTAATTAATAAGTGCAATGTTTGTGTCATGAGAGTAAGAGGGAGGCTGATAGACAGTTAATATGTAGAGGTTAAGTGTAGGAAGGAATAAAGTTAGTGTGTTAGGGAAGGACTGAGTCATTGTAAACAACAGCCTTAATATTATTCTTAATATAAGTACAAACACCAAACTTAGGGATATGTGAAACAAAATCATTGCAAAATAAGGAATACCCATTAATATTAACAACTGAATCTTGGATAACTGGGTTGAGCCAAGACTTAGTAACAGAAAAAATTGAAATCTCATGCTCAAAACAAAGGTTTCTGACATAACTAACCTTATTAGATAGGCAGTTCAAATTAGAAAGAGCTATATACAATAGGTAAAATCCACTGTTAATGGAGGAAACTAGATGCACTAAATGATTTAGTTAATGGGTGGGGACCTGTGCCTCTGCCCCAGCGACATATGGGAGCCGCTGTCATCCCACCCACTGGGCTCCACCCTTGAGATACTAAGGGTGCGAGGAGCACCACAACTGGCATTAGGAACACTGGGCATGAGAGCTCTGGGTGCATCATCAGAGCTGCAAGAAGACAGACGTTCTTTGAGAGCCAACCTCTGCTTGAAAGTCAAATTCCTTGTAATGTAAACATTGTTGAAAGAAGAACCTTTCAACTTCTTAGCAGCTACAAGTAAGGATCGCCGTGAGGAAGTATCAGGCTTGATGGGTACCACCTCCTCAAGAGTAATGGATATATTTCTCCCAAGAAGAAAGGTGATAACCTCATCAAACTTATGCGGAAGAGCATCCGCAGCTGAACCTAATGCTCTTATAATTACAGAGTCAACCCTTTTCTCTCTCACCCTAATTTTTAAGGCTTCTCCGTGTAAGATGGTGCAAATTTCAACTGGAGTGGGTAGAAAAGATTGGTGATGAGTGATGGGAAGATTCAGATTGCTTAATTCTATGGTTAATTTGGCAACAGCACTAGCTAGACCCTTGACTGTTTAAAAATGTTGAGATATGTCTTTACTGTTGGAAGATTGACCATTATTACAATTCCGGTTGTAGTGGAGCGAATGTGAGTGTGTGAAAAAAGGCCATTCTCTCACCCCTTTTCTCAGTACCCTCTCCCTCCTTCTGTAAGAATGTGTGTGTGTGTGTGAATGGGAATGAGTTTGTTTTGTTTTTTGCTTATTTTATGTATATAAATGATTACCATGTTTTTTTCTTTCTTTCCAGGCGCCATATTCTGGAAAGATAGTACCTAGTTTCATATATCATTATATTGCAAACAAAGCGCCATATTCTGGAAAGCTATATATTATTGTTAATTAATAAAGGCCAATAGTATAGCTTAATGAGGGAGGGCTTATAATAGCCACGCAAGCGTGATAAGGTCATTTATCTTCCATCAAGCGCAGAGGCGCCACACTTGTTTGTAAGTCCTAGGCATTTTGCTTGCTCGAGTGGCAGGTGGCTGGATGTCCCCCCCCATCCTCTTTGTACCACGTGAGGCCTTGTTTGTATTTATATATTGACTGTTGTAGTCAGGATTTTTTTGGTTGTTTGATTTTTATTGTTCTTAGGATCAATTAATAATATTTATAAGTGGGACTTATTTATTTTTTCTGATTATATATATATAGGATTTTTTTGGTATTTTTTGTGAAATTTGAGATCTCCAATATAATCGCCCCTCTCTATTGTAGATATTTTGTACATTTTTTTGTAAGTAAAGGGAGTGTATATACAATCCGTTTCATTCTCCCTCGATTTCTCACGTCCGGACAGTGTAGGAAGCGGGTTGGATCGATTGGGATTAAAGATATATTTTCGGCCCGCTACATTTGGCGCCCGAATAGGGACGTGAGACTTCGAAACTTGGAGCGTGATGGGATTGGATTGCAGTCCATACCCAATTAGCGTGACAAGTAGTTTGATTGATTTTTCCCTCCTCCTATCTTTTTACTAACTTGGGAACAATGGCTGTAACGGAAACTTTGATTGAAGAAGTAGTGTGATTGAGACTGGAGTTGAGGAAGAAAGAAGAGGAATGTGAAATGTTGCGGGGAATGAAAAGACTGATAGGATGAAGAAGGAAATGGGAGACTGACAGGATCAGACGGACCGACGGATGCAGGACCTATATAACATGATATGACAGGGGCTGGATCATCCCCAGGACCTACAACTCTGACCCCTGCTCCAACTAAAGGGGATAAGACTAATGGGATCAATGGGAGTGTGTGCGAGTCTAGAGAGGATAGGGTGATTATGAGTGATAGGAAGGATGGAGAATGGAAGAGAGTTGAACGCAAGAAAAGAAGGAAGAATGGTGCAAGGGGAAAGATAGGAAGGTAAGAGGCAAGAGTGTGGACTCATTGTACTCAGATGAAGGAGAGAGTGATGGTATGATTGATATGAGTGAGAGTGAAGACAGCTCAAGTGAGAGTGAAGTGAATGTGGGAAAGGGTATTTTGATGAGGGAAGTGCCAAAGATAGATAGATTTAGGTTACATGGTGGGAAAAGTGTGGAAGAATTCTTCAGGGAATTTGAGCGATATTGTAAGCTCAAGTACCTGGAGAATAAGGGATACTGGATGAATGTTTTGGGGGAATGTTTGGAGGGAAAAGTATTGGAGTTTTTCCATGTGATTACAAGTGTGGGGGAACTAAGGTACGATGTGGTGAAGGAGAGATTGATTGGGCAGGTGAAACGAATGAAAGAGAGTGTGAAGTATAAAAGGGTGAATGAATTTGAGAAGGCTCGAATGGGGAAAAGTGAAAGTGTGAACATGTATGCACATAGGCTTGAGAGTATGGCAAGAAAGAGGTATGGAGAAGATGATGTAAATGAATGTAAACCACTCATGAGGAAGTTTTTGGACACAATCCCGCGAAAAGTGAGTGAATGGCTGAGTGGAAAGAGAAAGGAGAGAGTGAGACTGACAGGTGAACGGTTGATGTTGGAGGATGTGTTGTAACTGTTAGAAGATGGACGATTTGATGATGAAAGTGATCTAGAAGAGGATGGATGGTACAGTGTGAATGTTGGGGGTAAGAAGCCCAGGGGCTTTCATCCACACCAGCAGTTTGTCAGCTACAGGGATGCCCTGAAGGCTGCACCAGCTGGAGTGATGTCAAACTTCCTGGGCCGGCAGAATGGATGGGTAAATAGAGGGGGGTCGAATAGAAGAGGGCAGATGAATTTCAAGTGTGGGAACGGATATATCACAGAGAAACCGAGGTATGTCCCAGCAAACGAGAGACCGAATGGTGGGAGAAAGATTGTGGAATGTCGTCGGTGTGGAAGGAAAGGTCATATGTTGGCAGAATGTAGGTGGACATCTGGTGCATGTTTTGGGTGTGGTAATAAAGGGCATATGATAAAGGATTGCCAGGAAAGTGTGAAAGAGTGCTTCAAGTGTAAAGAAATAGGGCATTTGAAGAAAGATTGTCCGAGGTAAAATGGTGGGGCAAGTGCTGGGAAAAGTATGAAATATGCATGTGGTAATTGTGGAAAGGCTGGTCATTATGAAAGGATGTGTCGTGACCAGAGGAATGTATGTAGCTATTGTGCGATGGAAGGACATTCAAGTGAAAAGTATTGGATTAGACTGAGATCGCAAGGTGTGAATGGAAAGTCTGAAGTGGGAAACTGAATGGCAAGAGGGTACCTGCTGAAGTATCCTCTGGGTGCATGAGTGTGAGTAATGTGTTGATAAGTCTGTCTAGTGTGAAAGTGCTGTCTGGTAGGAAGTATGAGTGTCTGAGTGTGAAGATGGAATTGAATGGAATTGAGTGTTTGGCTCTAATAGATTCTGGATGCAAGGCGAGCTTGGTGTATAAAGATGTGTATGACAAGGTTAGTGAGAAAGCCCTCCTGTTTGAGTGCAAGGGTAGTTTAGTAGGTATTGGTAATAGGAGAGTGCCTGTGACTAGAATGATAAGGTCACCTGTTCGAATGCATGGTATGTTGATGAATGAATGTGAATTCTCGGTAATTGATAAGGTGAGTAGTGAGTATGGTGTGATTTTGGGCTATGATTTTATGAAAATAAATCGTATGGTTGTGCATCCTGCGAGTGATCAGATTGAGAGAAAGATTGGTAAAAATGGGGTGTATAAGTTATATGTAGGGAAAGATGGTAGTGTTTTGAGGAGTGTGTTTACTGGTATTGAGGTGACTGCTATGGAGAATGTAAGACTTGTGAAGGGTGAAAGGGTGGCAGTTAGAGTGAGTTGGAGTAAGGATGTTAGTTTGAATGTGGGTGAGAACACTGTGATATTGGATGGAAAGGATGCATATTATAAGGTAAGGCGTGTTGCTTGTGTGTTTGATGGCTTGATGAGAATGAATGATCCTTTTGTATGTGTCCAGGCAGACCCCAGGGTGAAGGGACAGGTGAGGGGTATCCAAGTCGGAGATGTACTAGGACACCTCTCCACTGTCACTGAGCTAGGTATGGATGATAGCACGGATATCAGGGTGAATGTTGCGAATGAAAAGACATGTGAATGGATGTATAATGAGGTGAAGGACATGGTGAAATTGGATGGATGTTTGACTGAGTATAAAAGGCAGGATGTGTATCGAATGATATTTGAACGAAAGTGAGCCCTCAGTAAGGGTGATCTGGATTTTGGGGTTGCAAAGCTCCCGGAATTCAAGATGGTCCTGAAGGAGGACTCCCCAATCTATCAGCGGCCAAGGCATTTCCCACGTCCGGTTGCTGATGAGATTGAGGAGCAGTGTTTGGAATTGGTGCAATTGGGGGTGATTGAAGAGAGCGAGAGTGCATGGAATAGTCCAATTGTACCTGTATGTAAGCCGGATGGAAGATTGCGTCTGTGTGTGGATTATTGAAAGGTGAATGAAAGGACTGTGAAAGAAAGGTTTCCAAAGTGTGTGGTATCTGAGTGTGTGTATAGTATGCATGGGATGGAGTGGTTTATGAAGCTGGATCTGGTACGGGGGTATTACCAGATGCCCATTGCTGAGGAGAGCTGGCCGGTAACTGCATTCTCTTCCTCAAAGAGGCATTACCAGTTCCGGAACCTCAGCTTTGGGTTGGCTAATGCTCCCGGAGCCTTCCAGCGGGCAATGAATGTTGTGTTGAGTAAGTTTGCGAGTAAGAATGTGATTGCGTTTATAGATGATATTTTGATTATGACTGAGACTTTTGAGGAGCACATGAGATTGGTGAATGATGTGTTGAGAACATTGGAGAGTGTTGGTGTGAAGGTGAAAGTGGCGAAGTGTGAATGGTTTGCGAAAGAAGTGGAATTCCTTGGGCATATGGTGAGTGAGAATGGGTTGCGAAAATCACCGAAGTATGTTGAGAAGGTGCGAATGTTTCCTAAACCGGTGACTGTGAAGCAACTGAAGTCGTTTTTAGGTTTGATTGAGTTCCAGCAAAAGTTTATACGTGATTGTTCTGGTGTGAGTAAGCCTCTGACTGAGTGGATGGACAAGAAAGGTAGTACGGTTGTCAAGTGGAATGATAAGATGAATGAGGCGTATGAGAGACTGAAAGAGGCAGTGGCTGAAGATGTTGAATTGGCTTACCCAGATTATAGTGTGAATGCTAAAATGCTTGAATTGTATACAGATGTGAGTGGGTATTGTATGGGAGGTTTTCTGATGCAAGAGCAGCGTTTGAATAGAGAGAATGTCAGGCAAATAATTCGGTATGTATCCAAGGCTATGAATGTTGCAGAGCGAAAGTATTCGACTGTGGAGCGAGAGTTGGCTGCGATAAGGTATTGTTTGAAAGTGTTGCGTCCGTTTTTGTATGGTGTGAGGTTTGTGATCAAAACAGATCATCAACCTCTTGTGTATCTGCAGCGTATGAAGTGGGCTGATAGTAGGATTGCAAGGACTTTGGAAGATTTGAGTGACTTTGACTATGTGATTGAATATGTGCCTGGTGAATGGAATGGAGTGGCTGATTTGATGTCAAGGTATCCTGGTACGAATGATGAAAATGTGTGTGGAGTGAGTGATCCTGAGTATTTGCCGAAAGAGATTATGAATAGAAAAGAGAGTAAGCGTGGTGGTGATTCCTTGTTTGAGAGTGTATGGAATGGTTTGCAAGATTTGAAGAGTGATGGAATAGACGTAAGAGTGCCCAATAGTGTGGATGATTTAAGGAAGGAGGTAATGAATGAAGTATGTAGGAAGCCTGAAAGCATTGGTATGGCAAAGGTGCGGAACTTCATGAAAGAATTGAGAGCGATGTGTATGCAAGGGGTCCCACCATTTCAGGAAGTGTTGATTGTAGTGAGTCGTTTGTATGGAGTGATTGTTTATGTGCACTTTGGTGGTGAGAGTCCGATTGTGTACAAGGATGAGAAGATGAAGGGTTTGAATCCTAATGTGGTACATCTGCAATGTTTGAGCGGTGTGCACTACAATTGGGTGATTGAAAAGTGTTCATATATGAGAGAGAAGAATGATTGTCTGGATGAAGATGAGTGTGTGGTGAGTGATGATGTGGGAGTTGATGATGGTGTGGATGTCAGTGCTGATGTTGGTGTGCTTGTTCCTTCTGTGTATTGCAAACATGGTGGACCTGATATGATGGAAGCGAGAGTGAAAGTTGGTGAAAGGTTGTTCTGTGGTTTGATTGATACTGGAGCGCAAGTGTCTTTAGTGAATGAGAGGATTCTAAGTAAGTATGATGAGTGTGCGAAGAATGTTGTCAAATTTTGTGGCATGATTGAGTTGGTCATGGATGATGAGAATGAGATTTTAAGTGATGATGATATTCTAGAGATGCAAGAGATGTGTCCTTTTGTTAGTGAGTTGAATAGGTGTGTAATAACGTGTGTTGATTTGAATGAATGGCCAGAGTGTTTAAGTGATTTTAAAAGGTATGCTAAGGATTTTGTTGTTTGTATGGATGTTGTATATTTTGTGAGGCATGTGAAGGGTGGTGATGATATGTATGTACCTTTGATGTCCTTAGTTGGTATGATTGGTCTGGTGAAGGTTGTGCATGATAATTATGGGCATATGGGCAAGTTTAAGCTGTGGGAGTGTATGAAGGAGCGTGTGTTCCATCCATTTCTGAGAACTGTTGTGAATGATGTTGCAACTACGTGTGAAAGGTGTCAGAAGCGAAAGGTGCAAGTGAAACCACCAATGATGAATGTTGATGCGAAAGAACCATTTGAATTGGTAGTGATTGATTGTGTGTCTTTGCCGTCGAGTGCTGGGAATGTTGGTATGGTTGTGATGGTTGATCATAAAAGTAAGTTTGTGTATGCAGCGCCTGTGAGAGATAAAAGGAGTGTGACTGTTCTGTTGCGCGTGTGGTTGAGCAGTTGTTTTTTCCTAGTGTGTATGGAAGCCTAGAAGATGTCTGAGTGATAATGGACCTGAATTTGTAGGAGAAGTGTTTGAGCAAATGTTAAGAGAGAATGGTGTGGAGCATGTGAGAACAACTCCGTATGTACCGTCTTTAAATGGATTGGCTGAATGTACTATAAGAACCTTGTGTGAGATGTTGAGAATGATGAGTACAACAGTGAATGACTGGGATGTATGTCTGGGGAGAGTGTTGTGGGCATATAATTCAACTGTGCATAGTGCAACTGGAATGTCCCCATGTCAGTTTGTGATGATTTTTGAAAGGCGAGTGAAAGATAGGTTTCGTTTGAGTGAAAGTGAGCAGAGTGTATGGCGTGAGGCACATGAAAGGTTCCGTTCATTTGAATTAGGTGCAAAAGTATTGAAAGTGAAAGAGGTGAAGGGTAGGTTGAATGTGTCAAAGATGAGTGAGAAGTTTGATGGACCTTATAGAGTTGTGAGAGTTTGGGAAAATGGGGTAACGTATGTTTTGGAGAGTTTGAATGATGGTATGACTGAGAGAGTGCGGGCTCATCAGAGTCAGTTAAGGAGATAGAGAGAACCTCCTGACTACCTGGTGAGCCATCCGGTGTATGGACTGTGTAGAGAGAGAGGTAAAGTGCATGATGATGAGATTGAATGTGATAGTATGGATCTGTCTGGGAAAGAGCTTGTCTTGGTCTAGAGGAGTAGAAAGCGTACAAAAAAGAGTGAAAGGAAGAATGCAAGTACGAATGAAAGTAAGTCTGAGCAGAGTGTTTCTGGTATGGGGAATCTTGAAAGGGAGATTGAGTTTTTGAGTAAACAGGTGAGTGATTTGGCTGGTATAAGTAGACGAGTGAGTGAGCTGCCTGTGCCTGATTTTTCTGGTTTTGGGAACAGTATGAATGATAGTGTATTTGGGAAGAATGAACCTAGTGTGGCTGATTTTTCAGTTTTTACGAATGGTAATAGTACGGATGAGTTTGATGTATTGAATGATGAAGTGGCTGATTTTTCAGGTTTCTGGTGGGAACCAGTCGAAGGGGTTTCTGGTATGCCTGTTGAGAATACAGGGGATGTGAGTGACCTGTCTGTTTCGCAAGAATGTACCTTGAGTTGGATGAGAGCTGTGAGTGAGGAGCTGATGAATGGGGGTATGAAGAGTGAAGGTTCTGAACGGAAGAGTAGGAAAGAATTCTGTCATGAGATGGGAGAACTGGTAACGAGGGCTAAGAGTATGGTTGACGAGATGATCAATAGTGATGATGAGACTGACAGGACGACTGATGAACAACCCCGACTAATTGCTACGCGTAGCCAGGGACCAGAAGAAGAGTGTGAATGGGTGCAGAAGGTTGCGATTGAGCACAAGTGGTACCGTGAAGAGTGATTGAAAGGGTTTTGTGAGTGACTGGTCGAATGGCTTAAGGAAGGAGGGGTGTGGTGGAGCGAATGTGAGTGTGTGAAAAAGGGCCATTCTCCCACCCCTTTTCTCAGTACCCTCTTCCTCCTTCTGTAAGAATGTGTGTGTGTGTGTGTGTGTGAATGGGAATGGGTTTGTTTTGTTTTTTGTTTATTTTATGTATAAAAATGATTACCATGTTTTTTTCTTTCTTTCCAGGCGCCATATTCTGGAAAGATAGTACCTAGTTTCATATATCATTATATTGCAAACAAAGCGCCATATTCTGGAAAGCTATATATTATTGTTAATTAATAAAGGCCAATAGTATAGCTTAATGAAGGAGGGCTTATAATAGCTACGCAAGCGTGATAAGGTCATTTATCTTCCATCAAGCGCAGAGGCGCCACACTTGTTTGTAAGTCCTAGGCATTTTGCTCGCTCGAGTGGCAGGTGGCTGGACATCCCGCCCCATCCTCTTTGTACCACGTGAGGTCTTGTTTGTTATTTATATATTGACTGTTGTAGTCAGGATTTTTTTGGTTGTTTGATTTTTATTGTTCTTAGGATCAATTAATAATATTTATAAGTGGGACTTATTTATTTTTTCTGATTAAATATATATAGGATTTTTTTGGTATTTTTTGTGAAATTTAAGGAGATCTCCAATATAATCGCCCCTCTCTATTTTAGATATTTTTTACATTTTTTTGTAAGTAAAGGGACTGTATATACAATCCGTTTCATTCTCCCTCGATTTCTCACGTCCGGACAGTGTAGGAAGCGGGTTGGATCGATTGGGATTAGAGATATATTTTCGGCCTGCTACAAGGTGACATGAGGTGCAGACATAACATATGCCCTGGTTAGAATAATCAACTATATTTTTAAAAGTCATGTGTCTGGGCCAGATGACTTACTAGCATTTAACTCAAATATAAGCCGTTTAATTATTTCCCTATTCACATTAATGGTATTCAACATTACTTCCCTTGACCTAGAATTATCATCAATTAATCTATCTCGATTCTCTTGTGTAAATACTGCAGAAAAATGATCATTAAGAACCTCTACTATTTCCTCATCAGATTCTTTCAAAACTTTCATATATAATAGGCCCTATTTGATCACTGTTTGATTTGTTATTAATTCTATAATAGCTAAAGAATTTTCTTGGATCTTTATTATTATTTTGAACTAATTTAATTTCTGCTGCCCTTTTGCTCTTCTTAATAATCTTATTTAGCTCATTTCTGGTTCACCTATAATGATTTAAATTCTCAAAAGTACTTTCTCTCTGTAATCTCTGGTATGCCCTTTTCTTATCAGAAATATTTCTAGCTATCTCTTGATTCCACCACAATGGCTTCCGACATTTCTTCCTAATAGCCTTTAGTGGAATATACTGCTCCTGGAATATGTTTTGTATAGTCTTAAAAGTGTCCCACATCTCATGAGTACTCTTTCCCCTGAATTCTATATCCCAGCTAATCTGATTTAGAAAGTTTTGAATTATTGTAATCGCCCCTATAAAAATTTGGAGTTTTTGTGGTTTGTTGATGTTGTACACCACTCTCAAATGTCTCTATACAAATGCTGATGGGGTATACAATAAGGCAATTGAACTTCTGACCTTGCTTGACATTCTCTGTCCAGATATTGTGTGTTTAATGGAAACAAAATTGAATGAACATCTCAATTCAGAAATTTTGTATTTAGATAACTTTGTAGTATTTAGGAAGGGCAGGGAAACCCAAGCGGCGCCCGGAGGTGGTGTGGTAATTTTAGTTAGGAGGAACCTAATATCCTCGTGCAATAATGTAGCCTTTATGAACAATCATGCCTATCATGAGTCTGTATGGGTTGAGTTAATCATTCATAGTAAGAAAGTGTTGATAGAGACAATTTATAGGCCCCCAGTATTGGTAAGGAAAAAAAATAATGTTTTTGTCTTTGCAGATGTTGACAGCTTCAAAGGAAATATTGCTGCCTATAGAGTCTCCTACGATGACAACTTGGTGTTCTGTTGAATGATGGTGACAGAAGGGGATGAGAACAGTCTTCAACCAATCCAGAAATAAGTCCTCATCAAACCATCCACTTTGAGACACATTGTAGTTTGCATGAAGCGGTCCACCTTAGATCCAGGTGTCTTGCATCCTTTGTCCTTTGTACACCATATATGGTGGTAATGCTTCCCCAGCAGCAGTCACAGCAAACATTTTTGAAGTAGAGCTCTTGGTAGTAATTCTCTCAGTACATTTGATGCCTTTTCTAAATATCATTTTCTTGCTCTTTGGATCATCTCTGAGGTTTGTCTCATCATAGTTGATGATATGTGAGGGCGGCACACCTGCTAGAGTTCTCTCCAAGTGCTGGAAGTACTGCTTGACCTCTTCCTCAGTGACAGTAGCTCATTTTCAGGATATGTTTTGGCATTGCCGCTGTGACAAGAGGTCCTGATATCGCTTGAGGAAGCCATAAGCCCAATCCACACCTGGCATGTGGTTTTGAATTGAGGGATTTGTATTTGAATCCTCGTCAAATGATAGCAGACAAAGCATTGCAACATGTCCAAATCGAAGGCAAAGCCAAAATCACCTAATGCAGTTACATGCTGGGCAAGGGCTAGCTCTTCTACTGCTAGCAGTGCAGTGTTCCTTCTGGATTGGCCAGGGCTTGTAACCTTTCCTTTTAATCTGTTTTGGAAAGTTACCCTGGAAATGCTATATTTGGCACTGACTTTTATGGCCAGTACAACCTTCTTTTAGCTCTTCTAATGCAGCTGCTACTGCATCTTGGGTATACTGAAGGCTTTTAGACCCAGTGTTTTTTTTGTAGTTGCGGACCATTCTGAAAACAGGAAAAAAATTATATTTGAACCAAGATTTTTATTATAAATAATATTAAAAATAATGGCGAATTGGACCCCATAATTTGGCTACTTTTGCCCCATGACTGTAAATTTATAACCAACTTTTACACACATCAAGTAGGCCTCTAATATTTGCTATGTACATCCCTAATCAAATTTTCATTAATGTTACCAAAGCTGGTAACTGCAGTATTTCTATAACAAGATCTGTGGACCTTAGCATTTACTAATTAATTAATCTGTGAAAATAACAAATGTAAGTATTAGTTATACATTTTCAATTCACCTTCTAAACTATATTCTCAAGGATTTTACAAAGGATAGAAGTTAAGCTTAATGGCCTAAAGTTAATCAGGTCCTCTTTACTTACCTTTTTAAAATTTGGAACTACATTCGCTAATTTCCAATCATTAGATATCTCTCCAAACTCTAGTGATCTAGTATATATCTTGTCAAAAGCTACTGCAATACTATCTACACCTTCTTTGAGTAACCTAGAATGAATGTTGTCTGGACCAGATGACTTACTAGTATTTAACTCCAATATATGCCTTTTAATTATTTCCCTGTTCACATTAACGGTATTCAGCACTACTTCCCTTGACCTAGAATTATTATCAATTAATCTATCTTGATTGTATTGTGTAAACACTGAAGAAAAATGATCATTAAGAAACTCTACTATTTCCTCATCAGATTCTTTCAAAACCCCTTCATATCTAATAGGCTCTATTTGATCACTGTTAGATTTGTTATTACTTCTATAATAACTAAAGAAATTTCTTGGATCTTTATTATTATTTAGCTCTTTCTGGTTGACCTATAATTATTTAAATTGTTAAAAGTACTTTCCCTCTGTAAGCTCTGGTATGCCCTTTTCTTCTCAGAAATTTTCCTAGCTATCTCGTGATTCCACAACAAGAGATTCCTACATTTCTTCCTAATAGCCTTCATTGGAATACACTGCTCCTGGACTATGTTTATTAAAGTGTTAAAAGTGTCCCACATCATCCTATATCCACCTAATCTGATTTAGCAAGTTTTGTAATTTATTGTAATTTCCCCTATAAAAATTTGGGTAAATATGTACATTAGTGGCTCGACTGAAAAAGTGGATTTTTGTGTGTTACCTTTCGTTCACCCTTGCCAGAATATTCATGAGCATTTGAGCCCTATTTGAAATATAGCTGGTGCCATTTTTTTTATACAAAAATGCCTGAAACTAAAGAAACGAAAAAAGCTGTTTACTTACTTTACTTCAGTAGGTATAGTGATGAGGAAAGCGTGGAATCTTTCTTTAATTCCCATTTTGGTAAACGGGAAGCACTTGGAGAAGATGGTGGTTGCAAGATAGGAGTCACTTAAGTCATGTTTTGTTTTAGAGCATCTAGATTCAAAATGAGGAGTTTCATCTAATGCTCGCCCACAAATCTCATAATCGCTTTTAATTTTAACTAAATGAACGTCCTAAAAGGTTACAAATTTATCTTGATCCGAAAATAGAGTTAATCATTCAGAAATAGACAACGGACACACCTTGCAAACGATACCATTTTTAAACTGCGTAAAAGGCTCTATACTACACCCAAATGGATAAAAAAGTAGTTCTTTCAAATGATCTAGCTAATTAGATTTAAATGTAAAAAAAAAGGTAATAAAAATAGTAAAATGGGGAAAAATATATTGACAAATAAAAATGGGTAACACTTCGCGTTAGGGGCGCACAGTAGGTGCCGCTGTTTATAGGATACAATTTTGGGCTACAATATATGTTCTATGATGTTAGATGGTAGCATCAGATGTGACCAATCACGCCCTTTATATTTTTTGGTATATAAGTATATACTGGGGGCTGTGTCCCCCAGACCCCCCAATTGATTGAAACTCAGGATCATCGTAGGGTGGTCCCCCCATAGTTGGCTGTCTGGCTTTGTTCTGGAAGGTTGTCTTACAGGAAGCTCCTGATTCTCATTGTAAGATTGGAATATAATACTGATTTGGGTGTGTAGTTTTTCTTGTATTTATTTAATACATCAATCACTGTGTAATAAATACATTAGTGATTAATACTTTTGGGGAAGATAACTGGCAGCAATCCTGAGCAAGAATTTTTTTGGTGAGTGTTAACTTTTTCCTTAGTAAATTTCTGAGAGTATGGCTGTTTGTATAGATGGTGAGAGCATGCCGTTTGAAAGTAGTGTGTATGTGGTGTGTGATACATGTGGAGTTGAAAGGAGAGTGAATTTAACTGAATGCCGTGTGTGTTTTCTGGAAGGGGGGGTTAGGAGGTTGAGTCAGGAATGTAAGAGGTTGAATGATTTGGTGTTTGAGGTGAGAAGAGATGCAAGTGTGCGATTGAAGGGTGAGATTAGTGCTAAGAGGGTGGAAGATAGGGCTAGGACTGGGAACAGTCTGGAAGTTGTGAGTGATGATGAATGGTATGTGAAAATGGATAGGATAGATAAGTTAGGACAGATTAGGTGTTTGAAAAGGAAGGACATAGAACCTGTTAGGTTGACTAACAGATTCAATGTCGTGAGAGAGGAAGAGCGTGAAAGTGATTTGCCTGGTGTGATTGTGGATGAAAGCAGGATGGGTGGTAGTGTGACTGAGAGCAGGAGGGAGGGTAATGTTAGGCCAAGACAGAATAGGAGAATGACTGAGGTGCTAGTGATGGGTGACTCTCAGATTAGGTATTTAGATAGGAAGTTGAGTGATAGCAAGTGGAAGGGAATGAGAGTTTGTCTGCCGGGTGCTGGTGTAAGTGATGTTTGTGAGAGGTATGATAGGCTGGCTTCTGGGTGTGAGAGGGATGCAGTTGTGATTACGCATGTGGGAGTGAATGATGTAAAGAAGGTGGGTACATGTGAGTTACGTGAGCAGTATAAAAGGTTAGTTGAAAGGATGAGTAAAAGCAGGGTAAAAGGTGTTGTTTCTGGTGTGCTTCCGAGATTGGATGTGGGGGTAGAATGGTTGTCGCGTGCAATTGGTTTGAATGAATTTGTGAAAGGACTGTATGAGGAGTTAGGATTGGTGTTTGTAGATGTCTGGGGTGGGTTTTACGGGAATTGGAACTTGTATGCGATGGATGGGCTCCATCTTAGTCGGGCAGCTGTTGAGGTTCTATGGGGGGAGCTGGATAGTGTGATTAGGTCCTTACGGGTGGGAAACTAGAAGCTGTTAGAAGGAAGGGAATAACAGGAATAGAGGGCAGGTGTAGGAAATGGAAGGGATGCAGAGATAGAGGAATAGCTAGGGGAAAGGGCATACTGATGCGTTATAGGGGGACTAATGCACAAGTGAATGAGCAGATAACTAGGAATAAAAAAAGCAGATGAAATGAAGATGGGAAAAATAAAAAACCTTAAAAATATACTACACAAATGGTCAGGGTATAAGGAATAAGATAGATCTCTTAAGAGCGTTAGCGAGTGAAGAGAATTTTGATATAATTGCGATAACAGAGTCATGGCTTGATTTGGCCAGTAATCACTTTAAACCTGAGATTGAGATTGAAGGCTTTAACATGTTCCATACAGATAGGAATAGGAAGAGAGGAGGAGGGGTTATTATTTATATTAAAGATAATCTCCAGTGTTGTGTAAACAGTACAATTAAATTAGAGGATAACACAGAGTCATTATGGCTAAATGTAAAGGAAGGTAAAAACAAGCTTGTCATAGGATTATTATACAGACCACCAAATCTTAGTAAGGAAGCTTCAAATCTTCTGTGGCAGGAGATAGAACGGGCATGTAGAAGTAAGCATGTGTGGATAATGGGCGATTTTAATTAAAAAAATATAGACTGGGAAGCTCTTGTGGGTGATCAGGAGGCTGAGGAATTTTTTAATGTTGTCCAAGATAAATTTCTGAGGCAGATTATTAACGAACCCATTAAAGGTAATAATATACTGGATTTAGTTCTGACAAATAGGGAAGAAGTTATTAAGGATACTGAGATTGGAGGAAATTTGGGTAATAGTGACCATTGTGAAATTAGATTCAAGATGAAATGGAATGGTATTGATAGTAGCATGAACAATGTTAAAATTCCTGACTTTAGAAGAGCAAATTATAATGGGCTAAGGACTTACCTGGAGGCAGTTGTACAGAAGCCAGGCAATGAAATCAAATCAGGAATAGATTCAATGATGTCAGTTAGTGGAGACAATAATCACCAGGAAGAAGAGATTACAATTAAAGAGGAGTATGAAAGAATAATTGAGCAATTAATTACAGGTCAGATGATTAACATTCCATATAAGGAGATTAGGACTAAAAATAATGACCCAAAATGGATGACAGATAAAATTAAGCATTATATTGGCATTAAAAAGGGCATTTATAGGAAAATAAAAAATGGAGAGGATCACTTAAGGCAGAGATATAATAAACTAGCAAGAGATGTTAAAAAGTTAATTAGAGTAGCAAGGAGAAATTATGAAATTAAAGTGGCAAATAGGGCAAAGGAAGATGCTAAAAGTTTATAGCAATTATACAAAACTAAGGTTAGAGATAAAATAGGCCCACTTATAGATTCCAATGGAGAATTAGTGAGTGATAGGGACTCAATGGCTGAAATGCTAAATGACTTTTTTTCTCTCAGTATTTACACAGGAGCATACTCTAAATATACCCAAGGTATCAATGATCTTTCGGGGTAATGATGAAGAGAAATTAAAGGATATCTTGATCACAAAGGAGATAGTGACAAAGGAAATTGATAAAATCAAAAGTAGTAAAGCACCCGGTCCTGATGAGGTCTTTCCTAGAATTTTGAAAGAATGTAAGAATGTGTTAAGTGAGCCCCTAGCATGCATCTTTAGAAAATCATTGGAGAGTGGCATTGTGCCAGTGGCATGGAAGAAATCCACTGTGATACCTATATTTAAGAAAGGGGATAAAACAAATATGTCTAATTACAGACCAGTAAGTTTGACATCAGTGGTAGGGAAAATGATGGAATCTATTATAGCAAGGAATATTAGAGATCACTTGGATAAGCATAAGTTGATAAAAGAATCACAGCATGGCTTCAGTAAGGGTAAATCCTGTCTGACTTATTTGCTGTCTTTTTACAGTAAGGTGTATGAAGCAGCAGATAATGATGAAAACTATGATATTTTATACTTGGACTTTAGTAAGACTTTTGATCGAGTGCCACACTTATGGCTTCTGAGCAAAGTTAAAGCACACGGGATCGATGGCAGTATATTTAGGTGGATTCAGTCATGGCTTGGTGACAGACAGCAAAGAGTGAATATAGATGGAGTTAAATCTGATTGGGGGGGGTGTTAGTAGTGGAGTTCCGCAAGGATCGGTTTTGGGTCCCTTGCTATTCTCAATTTATATTAATGATCTTGACATAGGTATGAGTAGTAACCTGAGTAAATTTGCTGATGATACTAAGCTAGGTAGGGCCATTAGGGCTGATTCTGATGCTGTTGTAATGCAGGAGGAATTGACCATTCTGTCCAATTGGGCCGAGAAATGGCAAATGAAGTTTAACATAGACAAATTTAGTGTACTTAGTATAGGTAGAAATAATCCATTGAGTAGTTATAAATTAAATGGGAGAATTTTAGGGAGGACCGATTGTGAGAGGGACTTGGGTATTTTGTTAAGTTCAGACCTTTGTCCTAGAAAGCAATGCCTAAATGCTAAGAATAAAGCTAATAGGGTAAATATGTAGATTAGCAGTCCGGGCGAAAAAAATTTGTGTGTAAATATTATCATTCACTCGTGTCGGAATATTCATGTGAGTTTGAGTCCTTTTCGAATTATTATTCTATAAACAATTAGGATTATATACTAGGGGGCTGTGCCCCCCAGACCCCCCCAATTTAGTGAAACTCAGGATCATCGTAGTGTAGTCTCCCCTTTGTGTTTACCCCCACACGAGCCGTCAACTTAAATGTACTCCAAAAACGTGAAACATTTTGGAACACGGACGAAATAGTACGTCCCATCGTTCGCGGCGATAATCTACATATTTACCGCTAATAGGATATTGGGATTCATTAGGAGGAGTGGCGCTAGTTAGGCCTCATCTAGACTATGCAGTACAATTTTGGTCACCATATTATAACATAACATAACATAACATAACATAATTACACGGATGACAAAAGCCACAAGGGCCTATCAAAGGTCATCCGACTCCGTCAAAACCCACCCACAAAAAGCACCATCACCAGGGGAAGACAAAATCAAAGTCCCCCACAATATAATATAACGGATGACAAAAGCCACAAGGGCTCATCATAGGTCATCCGAGTCAAGCGGCCTCTTTTTCAAGGCACCCAAACTCCCAGGAAAACTACATCCAGAGGATTGCATCCAGAAACAAGGGTATCACCAATCAAGGCTTGTCAAGAACTAAATCATGCAGCTATAGATATATACAAACAATATTAATATATACAAAACTTAGGAACCATTACAACCTTCCCTTCCCATAAACTCATCCAACCTACTCTTAAATACATTTAGATTTGGACTACCTACTACCCTCTGCGGCAATTTGTTCCAAAAGTCTACCACTCTATTGGTGAAAAAATATTTTCTTAAATCCAACCTACACCCTTGCTTTTTAATTTTCAAGTGGTGACCTCTAGTCCGATTTCCATCATCTAACTCAAAAAACTTGCTAACATCCAATTTATCTATCCCGGAAAAAATTTTAAACAGCTCAATCATATCCCCTCTCACACACCTCCTTTCGAACGAGAACATATTTAATACCCTCAGTCTATCTTCATATTCAAGGTGCCTCAGGGAAGGAATAATCTTTGTTGCCCTCCGTTGCACTGACTCAAGAAGGTTAATATCGTGTCTAAAATGTGGGGACCATGCCTGTATACAGTACTCTAGATGTGGCCTAACATAAGAGTTATAGAGTTTAAGAATAACCTCCTTACTTTTGTAACTGACATTTCTCTTAATAAAACCCAGCACTCTATTTGCCCTATTTCTTGCTTCAATACACTGCTTAGAAAACCTTAATGACTTATCTATTACTACTCCTAGATCTTTCTCATCCTCTACTGAGCTCAGCCAATGCCCATCCATTTCATAGTTAAATTCTCTATTATCTTTTCCCATGTTAATAACTTTGCACTTATCAAGGTTGAAAGTCATTTGCCACTTATGTGCCCAGGATAACAATTTATTTAAGTCCCCCTGCACTTTAAAATTATCATCAATATCTTTAACTACAGCTGCTAATTTGGTATCATCCGCAAAAATTGACACTTTATTATTAACTGCCTCCCCAAGATCGTTTATATAGATGACAAATAATAATGGACCGAGAACTGATCCCTGAGGAACCCCACTGATAACATCCCTCCACTCTGACTTTACACCATTTAGCACTACCCTTTGCTTCCTGTCTTTCAGCCACTCAGCTATCCAATTTGAAACACCCCCACATATCCCAATCATTTTTAATTTATGAACTAGTCTCCTATGTGGTACCTTATCAAATGCTTTACTAAAATCTAAGTAAATTATATCTACATTCTCTCCCTTATCTACTTGATCTGTTACAAACTCCAGAAAGTCTAGTAAGTTAGTCAAACATGATCTACCTGATCTAAACCCATGCTGAGCATCGCTGATTAACCCCTCCCTCTCTAGATGTTGGCAAATCCCTTTTTTAACTATTTTCTCAAGAATTTTACAGACTACAGGAGTTAGGCTAACCGGTCTAAAGTTATTTGGATCCTCTTTACTCTTTACTAACTGAAACTCAGCTGAGAGATGAGATACGGGTGGAAGGCAGCGAGTATGTAATGATTGGTAAGGGGCGGAACAAACAGACTAGAAAGGGAGGAGGGGTAGCCATTATATATAGAAAAAATAGGAACTTGAGAGTAGAGAGACTGAATATAGTTAATGCGCCATGAGTGAAGATATACTCGCAGTGAAAATTGAGTGTGCAAGCGACCGGGGTAACACTGAGAGATTTGTGGTGGCTGTGGTATATATGACTGTTGAGAGTGAATGAGCTAGGAATGAGAACAGGCCTAAGTACAATATCTTGAAAGAGTTGGTGAGAATGAACGCTGGAGAAAAAGTGATGGTTATGGGAGACATGAATGCCCATCTAGGTATGCTAGGGGTAAGTATAATTAGGAATGGTGGGATGCTTATGGAAATTATAGGCAAACTGAATCTGGAAAATTTGAATAAAACATTGGCAGAAGGGAGTGTAACATGGAATACAAGGGAGCAAGAGTCAGCTATCGATTGGTGAATGGAAGGATGCGAGAATCTGTGGTTAGTATGTGGATTGATGAGGAAGGCATGGTCGATATTGTATCGGACCATAATATGATGATAGTGGAATGCTGGTTGTATGAAGGAAACGAATCTAAGGAGAAGGATATTGATTTGCTTGAGTCTGTGCAGAGAAGGATGACAAAGATGATTGGTGGGCTAAGGCACTTACCCTCTGGTGAAAGGCTCAGAAATCTAAATCTACATACATTGGAAAGGAGAAGAGTCAGAGGGAAATTAATTGAAGTCTTCAAATGGGTAAAAGGAGATAATAAAGGGGATCTGGGTAAGGTTCTTATACTTAGTGAACAAAGAGTTAGTATAGATGGAGTTAAATCTGAGTGGGGGTGTGTTAGCAGTGGAGTTCCTCAAGGATCTGTTTTGGGTCCCTTGCTATTCTTAATTTATATTAATGATCTTGACATAGGTATAAGTAGTGACCTGAGTAAATTTGCTGATGATACTAAGCTAGGTAGGGCCATTAGGGCTGATTCTGATGCTGTTGTAATGCAGGAGGAATTGACCATTCTGTCCAATTGGGCCGAGAAATGGCAAATGAAGTTTAACATAGACAAATGTAGTGTACTTAGTATAGGTAGAAATAATCCATTGAATAGTTATAAATTAAATGGGAGAATTTTAGGGAGGACTGATTGTGAGAGAGACTTGGGTATTTTGGTAGGTTCAGACCTTCGTCCTAGAAAGCAATGTCTAAATGCTAAGAATAAAGCTAATAGGATATTGGGATTCATTAGGAGGAGTGTAAGCAATAAGAGTGCTGAAGTCATTCTGAAACTGTATCTGGCGCTAGTTAGGCCTCATCTAGACTATGCAGTACAATTTTGGTCACCATATTATAGGAAGGATATTGATTTGCTTGAGTCTGTGCAGAGAAGGATGACAAAGATGATTGGTGGGCTAAGGAACTTACCTTATGGTGAAAGGCTCAGAAAACTAAATCTACATACATTGGAAAGGAGAAGAGTCAGAGGGGAATTGATTGAAGTCTTCAAATGGGTAAAAGGATATAATAAAGGGGATCTGGGTAAGGTTCTTATACTTAGTGAACATGACAGAACACGTAGCAATGGGTTTAAGCTTGATAAGTATAGGTTTAGGAAGGAGATTGGGAGGAATTGGTTTACAAATCGTGTGGTAGATGAATGGAATAGGCTCACTAGGCATGTGATAGAAGCCTCCTCTCTGGGTAGTTTTAAGAATAGATTAGATAAATATATGGATGAAGCTGCTAGATGGGACTGACTTTTTTTTATGTACATATGTATATATTTTTCTAAGGAGTGGGAAGATTATATTTTGCGGTTGCATGAATGGACATAATCCTCTGGATGCATTTTATGTATATTGTAGATTAGATCTGACGAACTCCTGTTAAGGGTGACAATGTTGATGACTTTTCTCTGGTAAGAAATCTTTTGTGTGTTGAATGGAACAGGAGCTGCCAAGTGTAGGCCATGAATGGTCTTTTGCAGTCTCCTTCTTTTCTTATGTTCTTATGTTCTTAAGACAGGACATGTAGCAATGGGTTTAAGCTTGATAAGTATAGGTTTAGGAAGGAGATTGGGAGGAATTGGTTTACAAATCGTGTGGTAGATGAATGGAATAGGGTCACTAGACATGTGATAGAAGCCTCCTCTCTGGGTAGTTTTAAGAATAGATTAGATAAATATATGAATGAAGCTGCTAGATGGGACTGACTTTTTTTTATGTACATATGTATATATTTTTCTAAGGAGTGGGGAGATTATATTTTGCGGTTGCATGAATGGACATAATCCTCTGGATGCATTTTATGTATATTGTAGATTAGATCTGACAAACTCCTGTAAAGGGTGACAATGTTGATGACTTTTCTCTGGTAAGAAATCTTTTTTGTGTTGACTGGAACAGGAGCGGCCAAGTGTAGGCCATGAATGGTCTTTGGCAGTCTCCTTCTTTTCTTATGTTCTTAAAGCTACCCTCAACCTCTTTGACTGCAGCGGCCAATTTAATGCCATCAGCAAAAATTGACACTTTGCTATTTACACCTTGCCCAAGATCATTTACATAATTATAATAATAAAGCGCCTAAAACTGATACCCGAGGTACGCAACTAATAACATTCCCCTACTCTGACCTCACTCCATTCAGTACAACTCTCTGTTTCCTATCTTTCAGCCATTCAGTTATCCATTTTAAAACTTTCTCACATATCCCATACAGTTTTAATTTATGAACTAGTCTTCTATGTCGAACCTTACCAAAAGCTTTGCTGAAATCTAAGTAGATCACATCAACTTTCTCTCCCTTATCTAATACTTTAGTTACATAATCCATAAAATCCAGTAAATTAATTAAATATGATCTACCTTTTCTAAAACCATGCTGAGCATCCTTAATTAACCTGTTACTCTCTAGATGATCAAAAATCCCCTTAACTATCTTCTCAAGAATTTTACAGTCTATAGAAGTTAGGCATACCAGTCTAAATTTATTTGGGTCCTCTTTGCTTCCCTTTTTAAAAATTGGCACTACATTTGCCAATTTCCAATCATTAGGTATTTCTCCAAGACCCCAGTGATCTAATAACTATCTTCTCAAGAGCTACCGCAATACTTTCTACACCTTCTTTGAGTATCCTAGAATGAATGTTATCAGGGCCAGATGCCTTACTAGTATTTAACTCCATTATAAGCCCTTTAATTTCTTTTCTGTTTACATTAATAGAATTTATCACTACTTCCCTTGACCTAGAATTATCACTAATTAATCTAACTGGTTTCTCTTCTGTGAATACTGAAGCAAAATAATCATTAAGGACTTCTACTATTTTCTCATCAGATTCTTTCAAAACCCCTTCATATCTAATAGGCCCTATTTTATCACTTTTAGATTTATTATTGATTCTATAATAGCTAAAGAATTTTTTCTTATCTTTATTATTATTTTTAGCTAAATTAATTTTGCTGTCTTTTTGATCTTCTTAATAATCTTATTTAGTTCATTTCTGGTTGACTTATAATGGTTTAAATTATCTAAACTACTCTCACTTTGTAATCTCTGGTATGCCCTTTTTTTCTCTGAAACTTTATTAGCTATCTCTTGATTTCATCATAAGGGTTTCCTACATTTCTTCCTAATAGACTTCATTGGAATACACTGTTCCTGAACCATATTTAATATAGTCTTAAAAATATCTCACATCTCATAAGTATTCTTTCCATGGAATTCTATATACCACCTAATCTGATTTAGTATGTTGCATAATTTATCGTAATCTCCCCTATAAAAATTTGGGATTTTTGTGGAGTTTGTCATTGTTCTACCCTTAACTATTTGCAAATTAAACCTAACCATCTGATTATCACTGTTTCCCAATGATTTCCCTACACTCAATCCTTGAACCAAGTGATCATCATTTGAAAGAATTAGATATATATTGGCACCCTTTGTTGGCTTATTAACAATTTGCATCCTTTGCTTCCTTTGCTTATTTCCTTAATCATTAACTCATCGATACAATCAGTCTGTCCTCATGGTCTATAAAAATCTCCCAAGTGTATTTTCCTCCTGTTCATTCCTTCAAAAGTTCTTTAAGAATAATAACAAAAGGGCTCAGAATTGTTTTTCACTTTTCCTTTGTGGCTGTATCTGCATATATATATATATATATATACACATTTTGGTGGAGCGAATGTGAGTGTGTGTAAAAGGGCCATTCTCCCACCCCTTTTCTCAGTACCCTATCCCTCCCTCTGTAAAAATGTGTGTGTGTGTGAATGGGAATGGGTTTGTTTTGTTTTTTGTTTATTTTATGTATAAAAATGATTACCATGTTTTTTTTCTTGCTTTCCAGGCGCCATATTCTGGAAAGATAGGACTTAGTTTCATATATCCTTATATTACAAACAAAGCAAAATATCCTGGAAAGCTATATATTATTGTTAATAAATAAAGGCCAATAGTATAGCTTAATGAAGGAGGGCTTATAATAGCCATTATCTTCCATCAAGTGCAGAGGCGCCACACTTGTAAGTCCTAGGCATTTTGCTCGCTCGAGTGGCAGGTGGCTGGACATCCCCCCCATCCTCTTTGTACCACGTGAGGCCTTGTTTGTTGTTTATATATTGACTGTTGTAGTCAGGATTTTTTTGGTTGTTTGATTTTTTATGTTTATTAGGATCGATTAAATAATATTCATATATATAAGATTTTCCTTTTGTATTTTGGGGGTGAAAAGTAAGGAGATCTCCAATATAATCGCCCCTCTTTATTGTAGATATTTTGTGCATATTTACCCATATTTTTTTGTAAATATTGTATTTTTTTGTTAGTAAAGGACTGTACATACAATCTGTTTCATTCTCCTTTGATTTCTCACGTCCGAATTAGTGTAGGGAGCGGGTTGGATCGATTGGGGTTAATCTAAATTTTTCGGCCCGCTACAACATATTTTTTGAATCACCAGTTGATTTCTTTCTTGGCTTCTTTTTAGAAAGCTCCAGGCTGGTATTCTGTAGATGCAGCAGTTTTTTTCTTTTGGGGGCCATAGCTGAAGTTTTTCTTGTTACTGCTTTCTTCTCCCATAATTAAAATTCAGGCATAAAGGTATCTGTGCATTCTGTGGTAATGTTAGACACTTCATCGGCGACATTATATTGGCCAAATGCATTCCGTGGTATTTTGTTTTAGAAAGCTTTGTCCATATTTTGGAATGAAGGGATTCATTCACATTTAAGGTATTGTCCTTCCTACATCTATCAAGAAGGGTGTCCTTTGTCATCTCCAAATAAACTTCTATAACTAATCTAAGTAACACTTCAGTTTAGGGGCGCACGGTAGGTGGCGCTGTTTATAGGCTACAATTTATATCTTTTGATATCAGATGGTAGCATCAGATGTGACCAATGACAGTATTATATTTTTTTGTATACAAATATATACTGGCGGGCTGTGCCCCCCAGGGTCCGCAATTGATTGAAACTTAGGATCATCATCGGGTCGGCCCCCCGCAGTGATATCTCCCCCATGAGCACACCCCTTGAATTTGCTGGGGGGTTTTCTATTTTATTTTTCATATTTTTTATTTTACTGCAAATGACAACAGTTTTTTACTGGCACATAAAAACCTGGTAACCTAATGACAAACAACTCTTACGTAAAATGATTAATTTAAACTTAAATGGGAACCCACAAAGCGGCACCCCTGTTGCTTACTGTTTTCGTTTACATATATTTTAATGCAACAAAACATTAAATTTTCTGAATAAATTAAATTTGCACTGCATTTCGTGCATTTTATAGTTTTCTCGCTTAGTTTATTCTCCTAAAAATTCAAAGTTTTTCGCGATCATGCAAAATACACCTAAATTTGAATAATGAAGAAGCTATGACAAAAGCTGTGATTGGTCACATCTGAAGCTACCGTCTGACATCATAAGACATATTGTAGCCTACTAACAGTGCTACTTACCGTGTGCCCCTAATCTGAAGTATTACCCTAATCTTTTTTTGGCTGGGAACAAATTAAATTTTACTTTCATATCTCTGTGTTTTTTGTTCAGCTACTGGGATATCCAGAGCTTTTTAATAAAAACATTATGAATCTGCTCCTTCAGGAGATCCATGATGCTTGGGATTTTTATCTGTGCCTGAACAGTGATGAAAGCTTGCTAAAATATTATTTTTCATTTGTTCACTCAAGAGATTGATGCTCTGTTTTATTGCAAAGGAATAATAACACACCAATTTATCAATAACAGTTTATTAGTTTATTGAATCCCCCCCAAGTTGGGAAACTTTTCTTTTTTTTTTCCTGTGGCTATTTCTGTAATTTTACAATGATCTGCTTTTAATTTTCTAAGTTTTCTTCCTAGTCTTTTAGCTACATGATTAATACATTCTTCTTTTAGCAACATGATTGATACATTCTTCTTTTACAACTGGGTAATTATCGTAAGGACCATTTCCATTGTTTATTTTGCAAACTGCTTAATGGGCACTAGCATCTCCTTCTCCAATAAAAGCTGTATATCTAAAGCCCTATATTCTTCTAGTAGCTTCTGGCTCCATAGAACCTGATTAACCATCAAAAACTTATTCACATATATTAGCATGTGTGGCTTGTAAAGCTTCAACTTTTTTAATGTTAATCTTTTGAGAATCTAGCTTCTTTTTTCTCATACTACAGATTCTACAATATTTCATAATCAACACTGAGTCCTGTATGTAGTTCTACGACACATCCAACTCCTATGTGGGATTGATAACATAACATTTTTTCACGGATGACAAAAGGCACAAGGGCCTATCAAAGGTCATCTATATCTGTCAAAATACATCCATAGGATTGTGTCAGATCATCTTCTTATCCACTACCCATCATAGGTCACATTGATATTCAAAATTCTGTCTGTATCAGGCAGGATATTTAATTTTTCACTATAATAATAAAAAAATTCATTTTAATATCTTTACACTCATTTACTTTTTTATGCACAATGATTTTACCAACTTTTTAATTTTTAGAAATTGTCGTTTACTTATTGGTTTCTTTCCTTGGGTCACTGATAGCTCTTCATAGCCTGAATAGCCAAGATCTTTGGTAATGCAATTATAGGATGTCCTTAGTTCTTGTTTGGGGAGCAATTTCGATTTTGTTTATAAATTGTAATAAAGCCAACAGCTTATTTGAAAAAAATTTAGCAATTATTTGAATTTTTTTAAATATTTAATACAATATTTTTTGTGTATTTTTGCACATATTTTTCTCTTTTTTTTTACTTCTGCTGTAGGATTTTCAGCAGAGCCTGAAGCCTCAAGTAGAACCTCCTGGAAGGGGCTTGAGACCCCACTAGGACCAGAAATGGGTTCATGTTCTATTTGTTCTACTATTTGCTCAACTTGAGCTTTTCCCCTGCATTCTTTTTTTCTAGGCGAGCTTTTAACATGTGTGAATGTTTTCTGCATTTTACTTTGTTTGCCCATTTCGCTGAATCTAAATTCTCACCCACGCATGCTACAAAAGGCATGATAACTTCGCACAAAACAACTATTTTCACACAACCAGCATCTTCAATGACTTGTAAGAGAATGAGGAATAAAGCTAAATGCCTGAAATTATAATTTTTTGCATTGAGTTGGGGTAGTCAGTGGCAGAGAAATATATATTGGGCTAAAATTATGTAGTCACAAGATGACAACCTGTAGCTCCACCTGTCCACGTATTTTGAAATATCTCGATTTAGCAGAGGATTATAATGCTTCATTCAGTTGATTTGGTGCTAACATCAACGATTTTCCTCGTAAATTAAGATTTGTATAAATCTTTGATCCATCATGAACTCCCCTCCCTCAAATACTTACTTACTTACCTACTTTTGATGATTCTGCCTGTTACTCGCACCAGGTTGTCCTTCATCCACTCTTCCTGCCTGGCAGACTTCAGGCAGGGTGTTGTGATGATAGCTGGGATATCCCGGTATTGGTGGGTGGTCTGGTAGTCCACCCAGCCACCTATCCAATTTTCTTTCGAAAATTTCCAGGCTGGTTCCACTTAGATTTCGGATATCCCTAGAAAGGCAGTTGAACAACCGAGGTCCATTGTGGGTGAAGGAGTTGTGGATCTGGGTCTTCAATTGTTGGTTGTTACCTTGGGTCCCTTGGATGTAGCAGAGCCTCCCTTTTCTTGGGTTGTAGTTTGACATAATCCCTACATTTGGTACTCGGTCCTCCAGTATCTTCCACACATATAGCACTATGTAGCGCTCCCTTCTCCTAAACAGGGAGTACAGAATAATCTGGGATAGTTGCTCCCAGTAGTTTAGGTGTTGTACTCCCTGGATTTTGCTGGTGTAGGTTCGCTGAGGAGCTTCTAGGGCAGCTATGTCCTGTATCTTGTATGGAGACCAGAGTTGACAGCAGTATTCAAGTTTTGGGAATACGAGGGGCTGTCAATAAGTCTTGCAATTCGGATATAAGGAAACGACATATGAGGAAAAGTGTTTTATTATTTTTCAATATAACTACCCTCGACTTCAATGCACTTGTGCCACTTGTCCCTGGGGCAGCTTATGCAACTCTGGCCTTGTGGACTTTGATGACGTTGAAGTGAGGTTTCTAGGGACCCAACGGGCAGCCACCTTGGTCATGGCCAAATTGCCATGGATAATGGTGATAACACTTTCATGTGATATTCCAAGTTCTCACTCGATTTCTTCAACTTTCACCATTCAATTTTCGAGGATCATCCTCTCCACACGGGCCACATTGTCCTCTTTGGTCACGTCTGAAGGGCACCCTGGATGGGGTCATCTTCAAGGGACTCACAACCATTGCGGAACTCCCTATTCCAGCAAGCAATGGTTGCATAGGAAGGGGTGGTGTCAGTGTACACTGCAACCATGCATTCATGGATCTCTTTTGCATTTTTGCCTTGGTCAAAAATTTGATCACTGCGCGGTGCTCAACCTTCTCCATTGTTGAAAAATTTGTGACTGACGATCTGCGATCAGCTACTTCTTCTTAAATAGACGAGGCAGGAGAGTGCGGCTGCAGGTTCTGACTTGTCATAACTTGTCCTAACACCCCCACAAACAGCCATCCCCCTTCCTCTGTTTTGCCCTACCGATTTGCAAAACTTATTGACCGCCCCTCGTACAAGGGATTTCCACAGGGTCTTCATGCAATGCTCTTTCCTTGTGGTAAAGGTTCTCAATACTCATCCATTCAATTGTTTTGCAGAGTCAATCGTTTGGTTGGTGTGGTGGGTGAAGGTAGTATCAGAGCTCATTCAGACTCGCAGATCTTTGACATGGTCTTTGCTAATTATTGGTTGGTCATTCTAGCTGTAACTGGTTGCCATTTTCACGGCGTTTTTCCCGCCATAGCACAGTAATTCAAATTTCTCCCCATTTAGAGCCATGTTGTTTAATGATGCCCACTGCAACACTTTGTTTAGGTCCTATTGGAGTTGTTCTGTGTCTCCTGTGCAGGATATTTGCTTCTTGATTCTGGTGTCATCTGCAAATGAGGATGCTACCGAGTGTTCCAAGTTTGTGTCTGTCTCCTATGTGGATAATAAACAGTAGTGGGCCCAGTACTGACCCCTGTGGTACCCCACTTAACACATTACTTGGTTAAGACAGCACTCCTTGGACTGCCCCTTGTTGGGTTCTACCCGTCAGGAAATTGTGAAGCCATCTTCCGAGTGAACCCTTGATGCCGTGGCCTCGTAACTTGTTTAGAAGAATACCGTGATCAACCTTGTCAAAGGCCTTGGCAAAGTCTAAATAGATGACATCCAGGTTTTGACCATCTTGGATGTTTGATGTTTTCTAGGACTTTCTCATACTGTGTCAGTAACTGGGATAGATACGAACATCCTTGCCTAAAGCCATGTTGACCATCATTAACGGCTGCATTTTTCTCCAGGAAGTCAACCATCTTTCTGCAAATGACTCTCTCACAGATCTTGATAAGGTAAGATGTGAGTGCTACTGGCCTGTACTTGTTGGCTTGTCCTTTATTACCTCCCTTATGTATTGGGGTTATAATGGCAGTCTTCAGTAATTCAGGTACATAACTGGCTTGCAATGAGCGTGTCCAGAGGATCTGAAGTGGCTTGACTAGTTCTTTTTTGCATTTTTTTAGCAGTTGGGCATGGAAGCCATCTGGTCCGGCTGCTGCATCAGGAGATATGGTGTCAATTGCTGCTATTATTTCTTCTTCACTTATAGTTGTTGGGGGGTACTGGTATTCATAGTGAAGAAGGATTTTGTGTCTGCTATGATCTTGGCTGCACTTGGGTTACTGAAGACCATCTCATATTGACTTTTAAGGATGGCTGCCATTTCCTTTGAGTCATCTGTCATCTCCCCATTTTCTTCAATGATGGAGCCTACTACTGTTCTATTCTTCAGTTTCTTCTTGCCATATGAGAAAAAGTATTTGAAGTTCTCTTTAATGTGAGACACTGCTTCGCTTTCTTCTCTCCGGTGTTGTTCCTCATGGGATTGTTTGATTTGCCTCTCTTCGGTTTTCCATTTGGGCTTTGATCCTCTCTTGCACAGGTTGGAATGTGGTCTTCATTAGTTTTCTTTTTAGCATGCTCTCCTCCTCATTAAGATTTTTCGGTCTTGGGGTATTTGGTTTCTAGTGTTCTTATTTGGAGAATTAACTCACTAAATTAAGTAAATAAAGACTAATTTGTTCAAATTTCAGCTGAAGACTTATATTTAAACTTTTTAGAAAATGAGAGCGATTTTTAAGAAATAATTTCATAGTTTCGCCAGTCATGTTCCTGCCATTAGTAATTTTGTATCAATGGCCTTGAATCCTTGTTTCTTGCAAGGCAGAATTTCAAGGTCGTAAGCTGCACTCTCCAGTCAGGGCCCTTATAGCTTGTAGATTAGAATCTCTTTACATGAAACGGGTTTCAATCCAACAGATTGTCTTATCTTTCCCATGAGAATATTTAAGAAAGTAAGGATGCTTTTAATGAACACAGAGATATGCAAGTAAAACTTTTTCTTGGGAAAATAAACCAAGTTTCACGAATTTTAGTAGGCTCACTATTTTTTCAATTTTTCACATAAAGTGAACTTTACTTTAATTTCTGTGGAGTTTAGATTCAAATTAGAAGGGTACCAGAGCAAATGACTCTGGCACCAACAAATTTATTATATTTCATTCAGGATATGACTGGCATATATTTCAAAAATTTATAAATTTTTCACATCTCTCTCTTAAGTCGTTCTGTACAGAGAAGGGAATGGAGGAGGGTAATTGTGTAGAGTATGGCCGGATCCGAGTCCTAGCTTATTTTTGGCTACTTTTTCTGGTGATTTTTGCTTCTATAATGGGGGGATATGCCCCCAGACCCCCCTAAAGGATTGAAACTCAGGGTCATTCATCATAGGAACATCCCCACGATGAGCCATCCCCAACAATGAGCCGATACTCAAAATACAACTATTGTTTCTTACACTATTATAATTGTTGGTAGATACTTATGTCAGAAGGGTTATTACTGTCATAGGTACCCTATTCATGATAAACCAAAACATGACTATGACAATTTTCTCAATTCAGAGGCAGGACCCAGTAAAAAAGTTCCTTTCCAAGCCATTGATTTGTATTTACAGGGGTTGCTTTTGCTGTCAGCGTCAATATACAATTTATCGCACTGAAACACCCAATTTTTTTGTTCATTATAGCTCTGCCTTACAATTAGGACACTTGTGTGTAGATTTTAATAGCCCATGGGCTTCGAGAAAAGCAACACATTTATCGTTGTTGGATAAAACAGCACCTAAATGGTGAAAATTTAATGAGCACTACGCAGGAAAAAAACATTTTGACTAATGGCATGAAAAACACATAGGTGGGTGTTTAAATACAACCAGTGTGGTTATAAAGGTATTGACGGGGTTTTTTTACAGAATTTAAGAATTTGTGTTTCTTGAACTACATATATATAGTAATAAAATAACTAATACTGAATGCATCTTTTTGGAACAAGAATCAAAATAAAGGCTGTAAAAACCTTTTTAAAAAAATCAAAGAAGAGAGATCAATACAGAAGCAAAAAAAAAAGTAATTTTTTAGTCAGAATTAAAAAGTCAGGATTCATTAACAACACCAAAATATGGTTTTATCGAGCATTACATAATGGAAAATTAAGTAAAAAGTAATTAAAAAGACAATAATGTCAGGCGTAGGGTAGGTATGATATATAGAAAAGAAATTAGGGAAAAAACATATAAAATAAAAGAAAAACCTAATTTTAATCAATATAAAAAAGTACAAAAAGCCTTGAAACAAATAGAGCTTTCTGATTGGTCATTGGTGGAACTGAATACAAATCTGTGATTGGCCAGTGGGATAGCAAAAAATACTGAAAAATAGACCCCAAAATAAGCTAGAATCGCATCCACCCATACTCGCATCATTTACCCGGAGGAGAAGGAAAACCTGCCCTTGGACCTATCCTATCGGTTAAGAGGCTTTCTCCAACAATATTCAAAATCATCCGAAAGAAAAGGTTTTTTTTTTCTTTTTTTCTGTTCATACAAATCATTGCTGAATATAATTTTTTTATTGGCAGGATTGTGATCTTTAACAACCCACAAAGTGCGCATAGTGCTTCAGACCATTATAATCTCCATTCCTCCTGGTTTATGGTATCTGTAATGACACATTTACCCCAAGTTGGCCAGATGTTGAGAATATCTTCTTCTGGGTTTTTGGATTTGGGGAAATTACAGGGGAGGCGCATTGTATTCCAAATAGTCCACAAAGACTCAGTGACCAGACCAGTGTTTCACTCTTCCTCACACTGACTGACTATATGGCTAAGAAGATGGAGACTGTTGGGAACTTAATGTTGTATACTATTGCGCCATGACTCTTACCAAAATTCCCCCTCCCTCCTCTATGTGCGATGCCTTCAGATCTCTATTATCTTTGAATTGGGCAAACTTGTAGAACACAGGGCTATTTGATGTTAAATAGCTATTCTGATTATTTAATTTCTGTATCAAAGTTTATAATTCAGTATATATAACAAAAATCTGTAATTCCTCCCCTTTTCTCTAAACATGTTTAGCTATGAAGTCCATCAACTCATTGCGTATTAAAATAACTAGCAAAATAAGAGAATGATTTTCCTTTAAAATATTTTTTAAAATATGGCTATATAAATGGAATTTCCATAGCATGCATTTAATATATTTTATGAAGGTTTCATATGATACAATCGTATATTCATGAAATTATATTAAATAAACTAATAAAATGAAATATTGACTTGTGCAAATTAGAGAACGATCATGCACAGAATTGCTTAACAAACAGATACACTAGAAACAGGGCAATATTTGACAATGATGAAATTTAAAACACTTAATACAAGATGTTGAAGCCTTTCTTTTCCATTACCTTGTCAAAATGACAACTACAAGATCTCAATAGTTTCTTGCAAAATTTTGGTGTCACTTTGTTCTATTCTTACTCAATTTTTCTCCATAAATCCATCACATTTTAATGCTGGTAGCCTCAAACTTTGTCCCCAATAATCTTCCAGAGGTCTCAATTGGGTTCAGGTCTGGGCTCTGAGCATGCCACTTCATTACTTTGATATCTTGTTGTTTAAAATAGTATTTTACTCACTTGCAGTATGGGATGGCATGTTGTCCTGCATAAATACTGTTGGCTGGTTTAGAGATGCTTGGAGTGAAGGTATAACATGTACGAGGTTTAGGTACACATTAGCATTTAGTGTTCCAATTATTTGCACTAGCGGACCAACTCCTTCAAACAAAAACATCTCCCATACCATTATGCTGTCTCCTCCATGTTTGGCATTCTTTTTAACATATTTTGAGTTAAGTCTGTCACCTGTAGTGCATCTAGTAAAGCATTGCCATCAGATCCAACTAATTAAATTTACTTTAATCACTGAAATAGAATTCTCTTGCCATCTTCATCCCTATAAAAAAAAAGCATATTCAAGTCTTACCTCCTGGTTCTTCTTACTGATGATTGGTTTGTTCGCTGGAGAATGTGGTTTTAACTAGATGAATTGAGGCAATGGGACACTGAACTATCTCACTTCTTTGCCACTACATGTCTTAATTTTTTGAGAAATTCCTGTGCAGTTTTGAAGGGATCCTTCATAGAGAAGCAACTAATAGCTCTGTATCTGTCTTCACAGATGGCAATTATAGAGGGTTGACTGAATTTTTCAAGAGATTTGTAGATTATGTTTTTATTGTATAACTTGAGAAAACACAAAATCAGAGTTTTGTACCCGGAATTCTTCAATCGAACAATTCTCTGGCGGAGGTCAGGAGTAACTTTCATGTGTGGTGGCATCTCTGCAGAGTATGACAACAATGGCAGTTATATAATTTTTACCTACTGAGCAAATTATTGGCAGATAATTTCAAGAATGTTCTTGAAAAAATTGTTCTTTTATTTTGCATGTGTCAATACTTTATTTTATTAGTTTATTCAATATAATTTTTCTAATATAGGATTGTATCATATGAAATCTTCATAAAATATATTAAATAGATGTTGTTATGTACCATGGAAAATTCATTTAACTACTTATATTTTTAAAAATATTTTAATAAAAGAAAATCCTTCCCTTATTTTGCTCCATACCTTTATATCTTGTCAGATTTAAATGATTTAAAACATTGGCTGGACGAATTGTGTATGACCACCATTTGTATCATGCCCTCCCAAAATTTTTCCCATAAATGATCTTACATTTTAGACTGCAATTAAATTGCAATAGTTAAAAAAAAATTATACTAATTCAAGTCTTCTACATACACTTCATTGTTTTCCCATATGTAACTAATTTTGTCATCTTGCTTCTGGGCAAACACTGGTGCATTTTAAATGCACCTGAGTTAGCTGACAAATTATTATTATTTTTCTTTTTGTATAGGTTACTAAAATCATACTTAAAACATTCAGCTAAACTGAGTGATGTGCTATTGATGTAAGCCCAGTGAAGTTTCATGAATATTTTTAATCAATTTTTCTGAACTTTCAGAGTTAAAGTTTTTGGCTAAGCCAATTGAGACTTTTGCTATATTTTGTTCTACATCAGCATCTTGGGCTAAGAGGAGGTGGAGTTTGTTGGGATAATATGTGTTGAAAGAGAAATTTTGTGCAGCAACAGAGAGGCTGGAGAACAGGGTCCTGGTCATGCTGAACAAAAGTCTTTGTCAGTTGGGAAAGCTGGGGGAGAAACTGCATTTTTTTTCCCTATTTTTTTCTTAAAAGCTCCCAGTGTCTGGCCAGTTCCATCCTTGCTTATACAAAGAGCTACATTTGTGACTAAACCAACTTCATTACCTTTTAACACCTGTGTTAAAAAGTAATGAAGTTGGTTTAGTAGTCATCTCCCTGATGATCCTGTGGACCAACCTGGAAAATGTGGTGGCATTCTTTGAGGTCACCCTCCCCACTGAAAGGAGGTAAGGAGATGAAAAAAAAAAATGAAGATGTTGTAAGATTTCACAGCCCAAATGATCAGGAGCAGGACTAGATGGCTCAAACCCCTCCTTTAGTCCTCCTCAGCCTTCAGTTGTGCATCCTCCCAGTTCAAGTACCTACTGGAAGACCTGCTGCGATATAGCTTCCACTATTTTCACTTCATTCATCTTCTACTTTCTTTACACATCTCTTTAAATCTGCATGGTATGGCCTTGTTAATAGTGCACTTTAAATTCAAACAAAATATATTTTGGTTCTTTAGTGATACACACTTATCTGGCAACAGGTGTGGAATCTTGCCACATAACTCATCTTGATTATTGTATCCAGGCATGGCCCCCACATTTTAAACATGATATCAAACTGTTAGTGTCAGTTCAAAGGAGGGCAACAAAGATGATATGTGCCAAAAAATAATTTGTTATAAACCTAGAAATATTGAAAGTTTTTCAACAAGGACAATGTGGTATCTGATAGCTAATTCAAACTCATATTTTCCTCTACATTCCAGGGTCAAAACAATATATTAAAAGGTAAAGGACTGGTATTGAAGACATTTATCCAGTAAAAACTTTTGAGGCTTTATAGAAATAGCCCCCCAAAATCTTGAAGCAATTATGGATATAAACATGACCTATGAAAATTTATTTGTTGATGAAATATTGGATAATAAAAAGGTGAGTTATTTAAGATTTTTCAGATATTTACTTATTCCTTATGTAAGTTGCCCCCTCGCTAAGGTCCAGCCCTTAGGCTGGAAGCCTCAATGAACTAACCACAGACTAGGGTTCTGCCCTTCATCCAGCACTCTTTATAATTTTATATTTGTAGGTTTTGTATGTTTTACTTAGGTCTTCTTATTTTTTGCAACAACAGGGCAGTAGTCTGTGTTGGTCAAGCCAGTACAATATTTATATTGAAGAAAGTTTCTTAGGAATTAAATCGCCTTAAGGATGTAATTTAGACCCAGAGATTGGAGGCTATGCTGCCATGTGTGTGCAAATTGTTTTGTGGCCAATGGTAGCCTGAGTATAGGGAGGGATGTGTTATGCTTCATTAAGAAGAAATTTGCGAAAGTAAGCTTATCTTTAAACTATGAGCCATATGTCAGGCCACATTTTGAATACTGTATAGAAGCATGGTCACCACACTTAGACATATAACATAATAATTCAACAGATGAGAAAAGCATCTACAAGATTGTGTCCAACCTGCTTAAAAAGTCATACTCATCTTCGCTTGTCAAAAGCTGCATTCCATGACAAATCCTGAAAGTAAAAAGAGAGATTTGACACCACACACCCCTCAATTTTGCTACAACCCACTCCATAGCATTGTCCATGTCAAGAAACACCAAATTTGAAAGGAAGCACCTTAACTATGTAGATAGGTTGATGGTGCTAAGTGTATTCTCATTTGAAAGAAGAGAAGAATATGATTGACCTTTTTAAAATTTATTCTGCGATTGAGAAATTAGATTTGGAAAAGTTCTTTGATTTGGAGGGTAATAATAAGACTAGGAATCATCCCTACCTGAAACCAAAAATATGGCTATAGGTTGGATGAAAGAAAATATTTTTTTCACTAATAGAGTGCTAAATTTATAAAATGATTTACCACAGAGGTAATAGAGAATAAAAATCTAAATCTTTCAAGCACAAGTTGGACATTTATATAGGGATTGAAAGTTGTTTTTTTTTTTTGGGGGGGGGGTATCTTCGTGTTCTTTTGTTGTTTGTGAACCTCTGCAGTGACCAGACAGCTCTGCTTTTCTTGGCTGATCTGCCAAGGAGTTACTTGCAGTGCTAGCGTATCCTGGTGTAGGGGCTCATTGCGCAGATTCTCCAACCATTTCTTCAGTTGGCATTTGAAGGATTCTGTAGAGATTCCTCTCAGTTCCTTGATTGCCTTTGGTATGGCATTAAATAGACAAGCTCCTTGTTTGGGGAAAGTGTTGTGCAGGATTGTTGTGGTTCTCTGTGTTGTGGCCTCCATTCTCTTGATGTAACACAGTCTGCCTCTTCTCAGATGATTATTCACCTCAAGTCCCACATTCGGTACTAGCCCCCTCCAAGATCTTCAATGCGGAGATCACTAGGTACCATTTGTGTCTTCTTTGTAAGGAGTATAGCTTCAGCTCTTTTAGCCGCTCCCAGTAGTTTAAATGTAGGAGGCCTGATATCCTGTTTGTGAGTATTCTTTGAACAGCTTCTAGTTTTATAATGTCCCCCAATTTGTAGGGAGACCAGAGCTGACAGCAGTACTCTAGTTTAGGGAGGACTAAAGACTTCCAGAGGGTTATCATACATGTCTTTTCTCTGTTCTGAAAAACCTTCAGGATCCACCCAATGAGTTTCCTGGCCATTTTGGTGGTAAGATTGATGTGATGCGAGAATGTTCCATCCGCACTCATTGTTACTCAATAGTTTGTTGTTCATGGGCCTGATATTTGGTGTCTTGTTTGATGTCCTGTAGGGGGCCATATCTCATCAATTCAAATTTTTCATTGTTCATTTTCATGTTGTTTGAGTCAGCCCATGTTGTGGTGGAGCGAATGTGAGTGTGTGTAAAAGGGCCATTCTCCCACCCCTTTTCTCAGTACCCTCTCCCTCCCTCTGTAAGAATGTGTGTGTGAGTGGGAATGAGGTTTTTTTTTATATTTTCTCTTTGTATATATATGTATTTGATTTCATGTATTAATTGTTTTCTCTTTCTCAGATTGTACTTTGCTTAAAATAATCTTTTATCAAAATTGTACTTTGTTTATCATATTCTTTTAGCAAAGCGCCATATTCTGGAAAGAGGTAAGCTAGTCGATAAATTTACTCGGGTAATGCCCACTTATTAGTTTCCCTTCCATGTATAAATAAAGGGGTTATTAAAGGAGGATATATCTCTTCTACAGAGAGTGGAAGTGTGGACTGATAGCAAGAGGGGTTCTCTAGACAAGTGCTCCGCCCAGCCCTGAGACGGAGGGCTTTCGTGCCTCTCTAACCACCTGAACCGCCATACCCGCCTTCGTTGACAATCCTGCCTCCTTCTAAGTTAGCCTACTACCACCCACCTCCAGCACACAAGTGATAGCGCGTACCCCCTTTTCGTTCGGTTGTTGTTGTGTGTTTTTTATGTTTTGTGTAGATATATAAGTAAATTGTTGTATTCGCCGGTTATAAAATTATCTTTTGGTATCGTATTTGGATTGGGGAATTTAGCCTCATTTTGAAGTGTGCACACTTCCCTTGTAAATATAAAATTGTTGTGAATATAAGCTGTAATTATCATTGTACTTTTTTTCTGTTAGTAAAGAACTGTACATACAATCCGTTTCATTCTCCTTCGATTTCTCACGTCCGGATTAGTGTAGGAAGCGGGTTGGATTGATTGGGGTTAGTCTAAATTTTTCGGCCCGCTACATTTGCCGCCCGAATAGGGACGTGAGACTTCGAAACTGGGAGAGTGACTGGATTGGATTGCAGTCCATACCCAACTAGTGTGACAAGTAGTTTGACTGATTTTTCCCCTCTCCTATCTTTGTACTAACTTGGGAACAATGGCTGTAGCAGAAACATTGAATGAAGAAGTAGTGCGATTGAGACTGGAGTTGAGAAAGAAAGAAGAGGAGTGTGAAATGTTGCGGGGAATGATGGAGGGAATGGAGAATAAAATAAAAGGGATGAATGAAAAGACTGATAGGATGAAGAAGGAAATGGGAGACCGACAGGATCAGACGGACCGACGGATGCAGGACCTGTATAACATGATGACAGGGGCTGGATCAGTCCCAGGACCTACAACCCTGACCCCTGCTCCTACTGAAGGGACTCCGCTAAATGGAATGGATGGCAGTATGATTGAGTCTAAAGAAGATACTGTGAGTGGTAGGAAAGGGGGTGAATGGAAGAGAGTGGAAAGTAAGAGAGGAAGTAAGCATGGTTCTAAGGTTAAGGATAGGAAGGCGAGAGGGAAGAGAGTGGATTCGCTATACTCAGATGAGGGAGAGAGTGACGATATGATTGGAATGAGTGAGACCGAGAGTAGCTCTTCGGAGAGTGAAGTGAATGTGGGAAAAGGAATTTTGATTAGGGAAGTGCCAAGGATTGATAAGTTTAGATTGCATGGGGGAAAGAGTATGGATGAGTTCTTCGGGGATTTTGAGCGGTACTGCAAGCTCAAGTACCCGCAGAACAAGGGTCACTGGGTGAGTGTTCTGGGAGATTGTTTGGATGGGAAAGTGTTGGAGTTCTTGCGAGTGATAACCAGTGTGGGAGAGCCAAAGTACGATGTAGTGAAGAAGAGATTGATTGGGCAGGTGAAACGAATGAAAGAGAGTGTGAAGTATAAAAGGGTGAATGAATTTGAGAAGGCTCGAATGGGGAAGAGTGAAAGTGTGAATATGTATGCACATAGGCTTGAGAGTATGGCAAGAACGAGGTATGGTGATGATGATGTAAATGAATGTAAACCACTCATGAGGAAGTTTTTGGACACGATCCCGTGAAAGGTGAGTGAATGGCTGAGTGGAAAGAGAAAGGAGAGAGTGAGACTGACAGGTGAATGGTTGATGTGGGTTGATGTGTTGGAACTGTTAGAAGATGGACGATTTGATGATGAAAGCGATCTAGAAGAGGATGGATGGTACAGTGTGAATGTTGGAGGTAAGAAGCCCAGGAGCTTTCATCCACCCCAGCAGTTTGTCAGCTACAGGGATACCCTGAAGGCTGCACCAGCTGGAGTGATGTCAAACTTCCTGGGGCGGCAGAATGGAAGGGGGCAGATGAATTTCAAGCGTGGGAACGGATATATCACAGAGAAACCGAAGTATGTTGTATCAAACGAGAGACCGAATGGTGGGAGAAAGATTGTGGAATGTCATCGGTGTGGTAGGAAAGGTCATATGTTGGCAGAATGTAGGTGGACATCTGGTGCGTGTTTTGGGTGTGGTAAGAAAGGGCATATGATAAAGGATTGCCAGGAAAGTGTGAAAGAGTGCTTCGAGTGTAAAGAAATAGGCCATTTGAAGAAAGATTGTCCCAGGTTGAATGGTGGAGCAACTGGTGGGGAAAGTATGAAATATGCATGTGGTAATTGTGGAAAGGCTGGTCATTATGCAAGGATGTGTCGTGACCAGAGGAATGTATGTAGCTATTGTGCGATGGAAGGACATTCAAGTGAAAAGTGTTGGATTAGACTGAGAGCGCAAGGTGTGAATGGAAAGTCTGAAGCGGGAAACTGAATGGTAAGAGGGTACCTGCTGAAGTATCCTCTGGCTGCATGAGTGTGAGTAATGTGTTGGTAAGTCTGTCTAGTGTGAAAGTGCTGTCTGGTAGGAAGTATGAGTGTCTGAGTGTTAAGGTGGAATTGAATGGAATTGAGTGTTTGGCTTTAATAGATTCTGGATGCAAGGCGAGCTTGGTGTATAAAGATGTGTATGACAAGGTTAGCGAGAAAGCCCTCCTGTCTGAGTGCAAGGGTAGTTTGGTAGGTATTGGTAATAGGAGAGTGCCTGTGATTGGAATGATAAGGTCAGCTGTTCGAATGCATGGTATGATGATGAATGAATGTGAATTTTCTGTGATTGATAAGGTGAGTAGTGAGTATGGTGTGATTTTGGGGTATGATTTTATGAAAATGAATCGTATGGTTGTGCATCCTGCGAGTGATCAGATTGAGAGAAAGATTGGTAAAAATGGGGTGTATAAGTTGTATGTAGGGAAAGATGGTAGCGTTTTGAGGAGTGTGTTTACTGGTATTGAGGTGACTGCTATGGAGAATGTAAGGCTTGTGAAGGGTGAAAGGGTGTCTGTTAGAGTGAGTTGGAGTAAGGATGTTAGTTTGAATGTGAGTGAGAACACTGTGATATTGGATGGAAAGGATGCGTGTTATAAGGTAAGGCGTGTTGCTTGTGTGTTTGATGGCTTGATGAGAATGAATGATCCTTTTGTATGTGTGCAGGCAGACCCCAGTGTGAAAGGGTAGGTGAGGGGAATCCAAGTCGGAGATGTACTGGGCCACCTCTCCACTGTCAATGAGGTAGGTATGGATGATAGTACGGATATCAGGGTGAATGTTGCGAATGAAAAGACATGTGAATGGATGTATAATGAGGTGAAGGACATGGTGAAATTGGATGGATGTTTGACTGAGTATGAAAGGGAGGATGTGTATCGAATGATTTTTGAGCGAAAGGGAGCCCTCAGTAAGGGTGATCTGGATTTCGGGGTTGCAAAGCTCCCGGAATTCAAGATTGTCCTGAAGGAGGATTCCCCAATCTATCAGCGGCCAAGGCATTTCCCACGTCCGGTTGCTGATGAGATTGAGGAGCAGTGCTTGGAATTGGAGCAATTGGGGGTGATTGAAGAGAGCGAGAGTGCATGGAATAGTCCAATTGTACCTGTACATAAGCCAGATGGAAGATTGCGTCTGTGTGTGGATTATCGAAAGGTGAATGAAAGGACTGTGAAAGAAAGGTTTCTGATGTGTGTGGTATCTGAGTGTGTGTATAGTATGCATGGGATGGAGTGGTTTACGAAGCTGGATCTGGTACGGGGGTATTACCAGATGCCCATTGCTGAGGAGAGCCGGCCAGTAACTGCCTTCTCTTCCTCAAAGAGGCATTACCAGTTCCGGAACCTCAGTTTTGGGTTGGCTAATGCTCCCGGAGCCTTCCAGCGGGCAATGAATGTTGTGTTGAGTAAGTTTGCGAGTAAGAATGTGATTGCGTTTATAGATGATATTTTGATTATGACTGAGACTTTTGAGGAGCATATGAGATTGGTGAATGATGTGTTGAGAATGTTGGAGAGTGTTGGTGTGAAGGTGAAAGTGGCGAAGTGTGAATGGTTTGCGAAAGAAGTGGAATTCCTTGGGCATATGGTGAGTGAGAATGGATTGCGAAAATCATCGAAGTATGTTGAGAAGGTGTGAATGTTTCCTAAACCAGTGACTGTGAAGCAACTGAAGTCATTTTTGGGTTTGATTGAGTTTCAGCGAAAGTTTATACGTGATTGTTCTGGTGTGAGTAAGCCTCTGACTGAGTGGATGGGCAAGAAAGGTAGTACGGTTGTCAAGTGGAATGATAAGATGAATGAGGCGTATGAGAGACTGAAAGAGGCAGCGGCTGAAGATGTTGAATTGGCTTACCCAGATTATAGTGTAAATGCTAAAATGCTTGAACTGTATACAGATGCGAGTGGGTATTGTATGGGAGGTTTTCTGATGCAAGAGCAGCGTTTAAAATGGAGAGAATGTTAGGCGAATAATTGGGTATGTATCCAAGGCTATGAATGTTGCAGAACGAAAGTATTCGACTGTGGAATGAGAGCTGGCTGCGATAAGATATTGTTTGAAAGTGTTGCGTCCATTTTTGTATGGTGTGAGGTTTGTGATAAAAACCGATCATCAACCTCTTGTGTATCTGCAGCGTATGAAGTGGGCTGATAGTAGGATTGCAAGGACTTTGGAAGATTTGAGTGACTTTGACTATGTGATTGAGTATGTGCCTGGTGAACGGAATGGAGTGGCTGATTTGATGTCAAGGTATCCTGGTACGAATGATGAAAATGTGTGTGGAGTGAGTGATCCTGAGTATTTGCCGAAAGGGATTATGAATGGAAAAGAGAGTAAGGGTGGTGGTGATTCCTTGTTTGAGAGTGTATGGAATGGTTTGCAAGATTTGAAGAGTGATGGAGTAGATGTGTGAGTGCCCGATAGTGTAGATGATTTAAGGAAGGAGGTAATGAATGAAGTGTGTAGGAAGCCTGAAAGCATTGGTATGGCAAAGGTGCGGAACTTCATGAAAGAATTGAGAGCGATGTGTATGCAAGGGGTCCCGCCATTTCAGGAAGTGTTGATTGTAGTGAGTCGTTTGTATGGAGTGATTGTTTATGTGCACTTTGGTGGTGAGAGGCCGATTGTGTACAAGGATGAGAAGATGAAGGGTTTGAATCCTAATGTGGTACATCTGCAATGTTTGAGCGGTGTGCACTACAATTGGGTAATTGAAAAGTGTTCATATATAAGAGAGAAGAATGATTGTCTGGATGAAGATGAGTGTGTGTTGAGTGATGATATGGGAGTTAATGACAGTGTGGATATCAGTGCTGATGTTGGTGTGCTTGTTCCTTCGGTGTATTGCGAACATGGTGGACCTGATATGATGGAAGCGAGAGTGAAAGTTGGTGAAAGGTTGTTCTGTGGTTTGATTGATACTGGAGCGCAGGTGTCTTTAGTGAATGAAAAGATTCTGAGTAAGTATGATGAGTTTAAATGTTGCGAGCATAAACCTGTGAAGTTACGGATAAGTGGATTAGGGAATGGCTTGATAGTGGCATGGGAACAGGTTAGTCTGAAAGTGAGTTTGGGTAATGGTGTGAATGTGAAGCATGACTTTGTGATTCTGAAGGATGAGCAAATGCCGTGTTGTTTCTTGCTTGGTGTAGACTTTATGAGATTGAATGATTTATCTTTGGATGCTGATAAGGATTGTCTCATGAAAGGTGAATGTGAGGTGATGAGGTTGAATGAGTGTGCAAAGAATGTTGTCAAATTTTGTGGCATGATTGAGTTGGTCATGGATGATGAGAATGAGATTTTAAGTGATGATGATATTCTAGAGATGCAAGAGATGTGTCCTTTTTTTAGTGAGTTGAAGAAGTGTGTAATGATGTGTGTTGATTTGAATGAATGGCCAGAGTGTTTAAGTGATTTTAAAAGGTATGCTAAGGATTTTGTTGTTTGTATGGATGTTGTATATTTTGTGAGGCATGTGAAGGGTGGTGATGATATGTATGTACCTGTGATGTCCTTAGTTGGTATGATTGGTCTGGTGAAGGTTGTGCATGATAATTATGGGCATATGGGTAAGTTTAAGCTGTGGGAGTGTATGAAGGAGCGTGTGTTCCATCCGTTTCTGAGAACTGTTGTGAATGATGTTGCAACTACGTGTGAAAGGTGTCAGAAGCGAAAGGTGCAAGGTGTGCAAGTGAAACCACCGATGTTGAAAGTTGATGCGAAAGAACCGTTTGAATTGGTAGTGATTGATTGTGTGTCTTTGCCGCATACGAGTGCTGGGAATGTTGGTATGGTTGTGATGGTTGATCATAAAAGTAAGTTTGTGTATGCAGCGCCTGTGAGAGATAAAAGGAGTGTGGTTGAGCAGTTGTTTTTTCCTATGTGTGTATGGAAGCCTAGAAGATGTCTGAGTGATAATGGGCCTGAATTTGTAGGGGAAGTGTTTGAGCAAATGTTGAGAGAGAATGGTGTGGAGCATGTGAGAACAACTCCGTATGTACCATCTTCAAATGGATTGGCTGAACAGACTATAAGAACCTTGTGTGAGATGTTGAGAATGATGAGTACGACAGTGAATGACTGGGATGTGTGTCTGGGGAGAGTGTTGTGGGCGTATAATTCAACTGTGCATAGTGCAACTGGAATGTCCCCATGTCAGTTTGTGATGAATTTTGAAAGGCGAGTGAAAGATAGGTTTCGTTTGAGTGAAAGTGAGCAGAGTGTATGGCGTGAGGCGCATGAAAGGTTCCGTTCATTTGAATTAGGTACAAAAGTATTGAAGGTGAAAGAAGTGAAGGGTAGGTTGAATGTATCAAAGATGAGTGAGAAGTTTGATGGACCATATAGAGTTGTGAGAGTTTGGGAAAATGGGGTGACGTATGTTTTGGAGAGTTTGAATGACGGTATGACTGAAAGAGTGCGGGCTCATCAGAGTCAGTTAAGGAGATGGAGAGAACCTCCTGACTACCTGGACTGTGTAGAGAGAGAGGTAAAGTGCATGATGATGAGATTGAATGTGAGAGTGTGGATCTGTCTGGGAAAGAGCTAGTCTTAGTCTCGATGAGTAGAAAATATACAAAGAAGAGTGAAAGGAAGAATGCAAGTACGAATGAAAGTAAGTCTGAGCAGAGTGTTTCTGGTATGTTGGATCTTGAGAGTGAGATTGAGTTTTTGCGTAAACAGGTGAGTGATTTGGCTGGTATAAGTAGACGAGTGAGTGAGCTGCCTGTGCCTGATTTTTTCTGGTTTTGGGAACAGTATGAATGATAGTGTGTTTGGGCAGAATGAACCTAGTGTGGCTGATTTTTCGGGTTATATGAATGGTAATAGTAGGGGTGAGTTTGATGTAGTGAATGATGAAGTGGCTGATTTTTCAGGTTTCTGGTGGGAACCAGTCGAAGGGGTTTCTGGTATGCCTGTTGAGAATACAGGGGATGTGAGTGACCTGTCTGTTTCACAAGAATGTACCTTGAGTTGGATGAGAGCTGTGAGTGAGGAGCTGATGAATGGGGGTATGAAGAGTGAGGGTTCTGAACGGAAGAGTATGAAAGAATTCTGTCGTGAGATGGGAGAACTGGTAATGAGGGCTAAGAGTATGGTTGATGAGATGATAAATAGTGACGATGAGACTGACAGGACGACTGACGAACAACCCCGACTAATTGCTACGCGTAGCCAGGGACCAGTAGAAGTGTGAATGGGTGTAGAAGGGTGCGATTGAGCACAAGTGGTACCGTGAAGAGTGATTGAAGGGGTTTAGTGAGTGGCTGGTCGAATGACTTAAGGAAGGAGGGGTGTGGTGGAGCGAATGTGAGTGTGTGTAAAAGGGCCATTCTCCCACCCCTTTTCTCAGTACCCTCTCCTTCCCTCTGTAAGAATGTGTGTGTGAGTGGGAATGAGGTTTTTTTTTTATATTTTCTCTTTGTATATATATGTATTTGATTTCATGTATTAATTTTTTTCTCTTTCTCAGATTGTACTTTGCTTAAAATAATCTTTTATCAAAATTGTACTTTGTTTATAATATTCTTTTAGCAAAGCGCCATATTCTGGAAAGAGGTAAGCTAGTCGATAAATTTACTCGGGTAATGCCCACTTATTAGTTTCCCTTCCATGTATAAATAAAGGGGTCATAAAAGGATATATCTCTTCTACAGAGAGTGGAAGTGTGGACTGATAGCAAGAGGGGTTCTCTAGACGAGTGCTCTGCCCAGCCCTGAGACGGAGGGCTTTCGTGCCTCTCTAACCACCTGAACCGCCATACCCGCCTTCGTTGACAATCCTGCCTCCTTCTAAGTTAGCCTACTACCACCCACCTCCAGCACACAAGTGATAGCGTGTACCCCCTTTTCGTTCGGTTGTTGTTGTGTTTTTTTATGTTTTGTGTAGATATATAAGTAAATTGTTGTATTCGCCGGTTATAAAATTCTCTTTTGGTATCGTATTTGGATTGGGGAATTTAGCCTCATTTTGAAGTGTGCACACTTCCCTTGTAAATATAAAATTGTTGTGAATATAAGCTGTAATTATCATTGTACTTTTTTTCTGTTAGTAAAGAACTGTACATACAATCCGTTTCATTCTCCTTCGATTTCTCACGTCCGGATTAGTGTAGGAAGCGGGTTGGATCGATTGGGGTTAGTCTAAATTTTTCGGGCCGCTACAATGTGAGTAGTTTATTTTATTAGATCTTCTTGGAGCAAAGCCACTTCATTCTCAGTTGCAATCATTTTCCTCAACCTAGTATCATCAGCGAATGAAGTAACCTGGGAGTGCTGCAGCTTATGGTCTATGTCCCTGATCTTTATGAGGAATAGTAGGGGTCCAAACACCGACCCCTGTGGAATTTCACTCACTATTTTACTTGTTATTGAGTGATGACCCTGGATTGAGACTTTCTGATTCCTGTTTATCAAAAAACTGTGAAACCACTGTCCTAGGCTGCCTGCTATGCCAAGGGCTCTTAGTTTGTGGAGGACAAGACCATGGTCAACCTTATCGAAATCCTTGGAGAAATCTAGATAAATCACATCAACATAGTTACCTTTGCTGGTTTCCAACTGAAATGGCTTCATGGTGGATAAATAACTGTGACAGGCAGGAACGATCTTTTCGGAAGCCATGTTGACCATCATTAAAAGCTCGATTTCCTCCATGTGGTCTGTCATTCTTTTTCTGACAGGTCATTCTATTATTTTGATGTGGGAGGTCAGCATTACTGGTCGATAGTTTTTGGCCAAACCTTTGTTTCGCCTCCTTGTGAATTGGGGTCACTATACCCTCTTTTAGTGAGGTAGGAATAATGCCAGTTACCAGGGACTTGGTGGCTATTTTCTTGAGTGGCAGTGCTAACTCATTACTGCAGTTTCTCAAGAGCTGAGCACTGAATCCATCTGGGCTTGCTGCTGAGTCTGGGGCTATGGCTTGTATTGCCTAGAGTATTTCATCAGTGCTAGGAACTATTTCGGTTAGTTTTGGTGCGGGTGTGCCTGTTTCCTCCTCAAAAAAGACTACTGGGTTGTTTACTGGCTTATCTGGGATGTACCTATTTTAATCTTAAATTTTAATTTGCATTGTAGAGCTTTTTATGATCTTTGAATGGTGGTGACTTCAAGGAGATGTTATTGATACTATTGTTTGGATATACCTAATTTATTGAGGGATATTAGAGTGGATTGACTTGGATTTCCTTTGATAGGCCATTTTGGCTCTCTTGTTGTGGCGGTTAGTTTGCAACACCCCCACCAATTCTTCCCACCGCCCCAACAAAGTGTGCTCAGTGGTTCAAGGAGAGTGTATTGAGGAGAATATTTTCTAAATTTATTTAAAACCAATAAATATTCCAAGCTAAACCAAAATCACAGCCCCAAAACCTTTTCTATAAATATACCTTATAACCTACAAAAAATGACTATATTTGTATTTATGTACACACTATAGGTGGCCTTACAATTTTATTGGCCAACAACCGCAATTGCAAAAAAGGAAATGCCTAAGGCTTCACAGTGCAAAGATGTGAGTCTGTCCAACTTTTATCGGATCCAGGAGTGCTATTACCAGTATAAAGGGGGGGAATAAAAAGGGAGGCAGGCCCGCTTTCTGAGGGAAGGGGGTTCCTTAGGGTCTTATTTCCTGTTGGGCTGGCAATCCAGCTCCAGACAATGCAAAATGATCCGCACTCAAGGATGGGGACGTGGTGGTTCTGGTCAATGCGGAAAGTGGGAGGGCTCTGCCTCCAATCGATGTGTAGGTGACTTGGAGGCAGTCATGAGACTCGCGCTTCAAAAAACCATCCCCTTACTGCCACCTAAGGTTCAACATTGGCTACTGCCACCTCACCAATTCAGAATGCGCTGGACAAGCCGGCACCAAGAAGCTGGAAAGAAGAAGGCATTTTCAATCACCCAATCGCTGTCATACTTAAAAAATTCTTATACTGCCATTCATACACACCCACCCATTCACACTAAGACTCACCTGAATAACTATTCAGCTTCCTTCTAAATTGTAATCGAACACATGCACTTTATTTAATAACTGTCAAATTATGTCTCTTTCACTATTCTCAATTTTGCCTATGGGGGTAGACAGGGATGAATGGAGGCCATGATAGAAGTCTATTGAGTCCCCCACCCAGAGCGACAACAACCATGCAGCTGCAACACACACACACCCTGAAAAGAGAAGAAAGGGATTAGAGATGGGGGAGGAGATGCGGATACCAACACACCACTACATCTAACATTTTCATTTTTATGTTTTTTGCTATGAATATGGTATAGGTAATGAATTGTGTTTTGCAGAGTTCAAGATAGTGTTTTTAGTGTGATTAAATAGGGTGCTGGTGATTTAGAGGGTTTTTATTTATGTTGGAGATCAGGAGTCCCTGAGTGTATCATTGCTATAACAATAAGTCCTTTGAATTGAAAATTTCATGAAAATTTCAGGTTGAGACAGGGGCTGTAATATATCAGGAAAAGAATGGGTAGTTTCTTGATTATTTTTATCAACATTTTATTTCAATCCTATCATATTCTGGCTGAGGGAAACTTAATACTTATGTGCCATTGCACCAGAAACTTTTCACATGGACCTACCTTACAATGCTGCAACAGCTTCGGGGTGCTGTCTATCATCTTCAAATTGGTCACACCTACAGGACTCAGTGCTATTTGATAAGGCACTCACCTGCCATTACTGCAATGGCTGCATTATCTCCCAGACTGTTTGGCACATTCTTGTTGAATGACCCAGTCTGGATGATCTTTGCCCATGGTACCTATTTCAGTACTTGCATGAGCAGGGTCACTACTGCTTCCTTGGACCCAGGGTGGATTCATGCAGACAGACATGTGGACTATCTGACTTTTTGAAGGAGGTTGGCCTCGTCAATTTATTGCACTTTATTATAGGTTACATTGTGGTAGCAGGGTTGTGATCCCTGCCACTCCAACAGGGCAACCTGGGTATTTGAGAGGAGGATAATGAGAGATTGGTCAATTTTTTTTTTATTCTCAAAAGATAGTAAATAATGAAAAGAAATGGCAACCCCAAACCTTGCAAGTATATATATATGTACAATACCCAAACATATAAAGAAATGCCAAACCTCAAATGATAGCACTGTGTACAATACCCCCACATATATACAACCTTACAACATCAATAGTAGCCCTGTAAGGGGCATGGCAATTTGCCTTCCTGGCCACCATGCTGACAGGACTCAGCACCCTGTCCAGCCCCAGCTTAGCCTCTTCTCCTTCTTTCAGCATACTGAGCCTAAATAAGGACTGTGCATAAAAACTATTAAATAAAAAATCAAAATAAAAAAAAACAATATTAGCCAATGGTGGAAAAAAATCATACAAAAAAAGTATATCTACCTATATACACAAACCCAAAGCTCATAATATAGATAGGGCCTTACAAAAGAGAAATATTGGCCAGCGCAAAAAATGCAATTCCATAGAAAGAAATATATACACATGGCATTAAAATCGTATGCCAAAATTAGTTGGTGCACCCCAAAACCAAAGATAAATGCGCATAAATCAGTAGGGAAAAGGTAGGCAGGCCGGCTTTCTTCCAGGAATTCCTATGGTCCGAGACTCGGTGAGGCATTCTGCACTCAGAGAACTGGGATGTGGGGGGTTCCAACCACTTTATTAGACTGGGAGGTTCTAGTCCCAATTACTGTAGTGTAGAGTGAGAGGTGCTAGTCCCAATGACCCTTGCTTCAGAATGGTCTTTTCTCAGTTGCAGGAATGAGTGAGGGTCAAGGCTGACTGCCACTGCCTCTCAAAGCCAGATGCCGATAGACTGTCTAGCCGGTAGCAAGGACCTGGAAAGGAGAAGGTATCTTCAATCACAGATTCACTGCCACACTCATACATCATTGACACCATCATATACATACCTCCATTCATACTGACTTTTACCCGGATAAATGTCCAACCTGCTCTTCTCTTACCTGGATAACTCTCCAGCTCACTCTTCTCTCTAACTTCCAATTCAGGTACTTTCTTTACTTAGTTGATATCAGTTCACATGTATTCACTTTTGATTTACACAATGTTCAATTACACAAGTCTAATTTATTATTAAATCATATGCCTGAAGAAGATACAAAGATAAATGGGAGGTACAATGGATATCTATCTAGTCCCCCACACAGATCACCCTTCTTGTCCTCATCTTCTTCATCCCGCACACCCTGGAAGAGAAGAAAGGGATTAGACATTTTGAGAAGGGGAGGTAGACTACTAACTAGAACATGTTCCTTTACTAGGGGAAGCAGGTCTTTCCCTGATGCCAGAGCATGTTCCTTTCTTGATTTGGCTTTGTTTGTCTTTGGTTCTGTTTTTAGGTTTGGTGGACTTATTTTATATTTTAATTTATCCTAGTAATTAGGCTTGTAATTAATTACAGCAACTTAATGCCCATGTAAGCAGTTGCCAGATAGGTTCTAAAAATTTTTAAAAACATCCAATGATTTTAGCACATTTCTGTATTAATTGCCTAAGATATGAGATTTTGTATGGGTTTTTTTTCTTCTTCTTTTTAGAATACAATTGGAGAGAAGAGAATAAAAAAAGAAGTCTGTGAAGAGCCACATGTTGCTGATTTTGATGATAAAAAGGTGAGAATTACACTATTCAAATTTTACTTCATTACTCATTATCATTAGTATTAATTATTATTAGTATGTTATTATTATTATTTATTTTGTGTAGTACTTTTAATTTTATTTAATATGCATGATTATTATATTAGTATTTATTATGATATACTATTATTTATTACCCTGTAAGGGGTGCAGCGATTTGCCTTCCTGGCTGCCGTGCTGACGGGACTCAGCACCCCGTCCAGCCCCAGCTTAGCCTCTTATCCTTCTTTCTGACACCCTGCTTCCTCACCTTCCTTACAATCTCTCCAACAACTTTCTCTGGCCAGCCTCTAATTTCATAGGGTAGATGCCGACCAGCTTTCTCTTACTCAACCAGCTCGGATTGGGCTGAGGAGGGAGGGGACATTGTCCCCTCACTCCTAAGATCTGGTTTGGTTCAGTGAGTTTTAACTACCTGCTTCTTCCCCCACCTTCATCCTCCTCACATTCCTTTTTTTCATCTCTCTAGCCTATTAGTTTTACGCTGAGCCTAAGATGGAGCCACCATGCTGATGGGCTTCCTGGCCACTGGGCGGGAAGTATGGCCTTGAATAGTGGCAGCTGGCATAGCCACACTTATTCACCCCTTGCAGAGGGGGCTACTGCAGGGGGTGATTAGCGTTTGCGTCCCACATTCACAATTGGGTCTCCATGTCCACCAATGAAAATCTTAAAAACCTCATCTCTCTGGCACAGGGACCGAGTCTCTCATTAACCTGGACTGTCTTAAGGATTTTGATTTTGATGCTTCTTCAGCTCCTGTTATTACTAATAGCAGAGTTACAGCAGACAAGCCAAATGAGGTGGTTGCTCCTCACTCATTTGTTCTTGCTGCTGACAAACCTAAAAAGTTCACACTACACACTTCTATGCTGAATATCGCAGCAGAACCTACTTAATTAAGCACTGAAACTGAATGCACTACTGTGGTTTCCACAGACGGGAACAATACAGACAATCATGCTGAAACTATAAATGAAAATGACAATGAAGGCTTTAGGGAGGTTCCCAAATGACAATCTAATGCTGAGGTAGTGGCTCCGCCCACTACTACCCAAGACACTAGAGACTCAAATGTTGTAACACTGGAATCTTACGTACCACATTCCACTCATAGTCCAGGTAGGTCCACAGCTGAGAATCCTTGGATTCCAGTAGTGAGGCATAAGAAAGGGACGACAGAGACAGCATCAACTGCAAGCTACTTTTAACCTCCACTCCTGTCCACCAGTGCTTTGTGTCACCCGCTGGGTATTGGTTGAGATGGACCAGTACCACTACCACCTGCAGCAGTGTTACAAATTTCAGCGCTTTGGCCATGTAGCAAAACATTGGTGTAGAGAGGTAGACATATATGCCCGATGTAGTGGTGGAGGTCAATGCAAGGATGCATGCACAAGTAAGGTATTTTGCTTCCATTGTAAGGGACCTCATTACAGTAATGAAAGATAATGTCCAAAATACAAATGCGAGAAAGATGTCTTGGACCTACAGATGAGAGAGTGAATTCCTCATTTTTTAGCTCTCAAAAGAATCTTAGACAAACACCCTATCTATTAATCTTTATACTCTGCTCCTGCCCAAGAGGACAATGTCCCAATTAACAGTACAGTTGCCTCAGTAAGGACCACACCTAATCTTCCTACAACATCGACCACTGCACATACTCCTTCAACATCCATGCCACAGAGATGGCATCAGCACTCTGATGCTATCATGGATGTGGAGCGTGAAATAGGACCTACTCCTCTTGTGAAAACTAGGGGATCTCCTCTAAAAGTACAGTCTGCAACTAAAATGGATGCATCTCCTATTTTGAAGAAAGCAGAACAAATAGAAAAGCTCTTAAAAGACCATCTACATAAGTCTGACAACCCTCACACTCAAACGCGATCGCCTTCACAATCGCAAAAGACTACCTCAATTACACCTAAAGAACAACAGCAACCCAAGACAGTCACAGACTCAAGCTTGCCTGGAACACAACAGCATGCAACTTCAAGACTGGAAACACCAAAAAAAAACCAGCCTAGTGAGACTTCTAAGACTGCCCTACAACTAGAGACTTGTACTACTCCCAGTACAAAAAAAAGTCTTACTTCGCCTACAAAAACCACCACAACCCCCCAAAAAATATCATGTTACACCTTGTCTACCAGAGAGTAATGTGCAAAGGACCCCAGTTATTGGCACTCAAGAGACTCAACTTCCATCCTGCTCCCAGAAAGGTAGGTTCTCCTACCTACCAAAATAATGCCTTCAGGCTTCTCTCCATCTACCATTCTGCAATGGAACCTGGGATCATTTCGTACCAGGTTTCAAGACTTAAAACTGCTTATACAATAAACTCAACCAGCCTGTATTTGTCTACAGGAAACGCGTATTACAGATGCGTAGATTCATCCAGCATCTGGTTACAAGTTGATTATTTCAGCTCCGGTGCGTAATGATGGTCATGAACTTGGTGCAGCAAGATTGGTTCATAACAGACTGACATTCGCTCCACTAGTGCTGAATACTACTCTTCAAACAGTAGCAGTACAAGTTCATCTAAATAAGACCTATACTGTCTGTTAACTCTACTTACCACATGTCAACATTGCTACAGCTGACATTGAACACCTAATAAGCCAATTACCAGCACCTTTTCTCCTTCTTGGAGATATGAATGCAAAAAGCCCCTTATGGGGTGAAATGACTTAAATGATTGTGGATGATCAATGGAACAACTACTGACTACACTCCCGATTGCACTCTTAAATGATAATACTCCCACTCACTTCCACATCCAAACCAATACTTCTTCAATGATAGACCTGGCTATCTGTTCAGTAGATAGTATTCTTGATTTTGAATATTCGGTTATCTCCTCATTGCATGGTAGTGATCATTACCCGATTAAATTGAACCTCACAGACCCTGTAAACATAGTTGACAGCCATGATCGCTATAATATTGAAAAAACTGATTGGAATAAATTTTTTGCTGCAACAGATACAGTCCTGAAAGCAGAGGATATTCTGGATATAAATGTCATCATGGATACCATAGTTACAATCTTCATTTCAGCTGCTACACAAGCAATCCCTCTAAAGTCAGGATTGAAGGGATGAACTCCAGTGCCCTGGTTTACGGATGAATGTAAACAAGCATGTCATGCTAGCCTAAGAGCAGAGAGGGCTATGAAAAGGAACCACTCAGTGCAAACTAAAATTAACTATACTAGAGCCAAAGCACATTGTTATCAAGTTTTTAAGGAAGCTCAGCAGCATTCATAGAAAAAATTGTGTCCTCAATTACATCCTGATTGTCATTGCATCAAGTACAAACATATAAGTAAAATATCTGGTAAATTTACTCCAGTACTACGTTCTCCTGATGGAGACCTCATATGTGATCATGCCACTGTGGCAAATTACTTTCCACATCATTTGAGCAATATATCTGGTGATCATAATTACTCTGACACCTTTAAATGACATAAAGAAACTGTTGAATCTACTCCACTTTCTTTTCATTCATAAACTTCTGCTTGAAAACATTATAATCTAGCTTTCACTTATTGTGAATTCCTATCTGCTTTGTCAATGATGCATGACAGTAGTCCTGGCCCTGATAGTGCTACATATACCTTCATCAAACATGCTCACCCATCCCTAGACAATTGCTCTTGGGAGTATATGACAGAATATATACAGAGGGAATTTACTCATGGAGCTAGGGTGTGGGATTTATATTGCCCATTCCCAAGCCGGGGAAGGATTTATATATTCAAGAGAATTACAGACCAATCACACAGACCAACTCTACATGTAAGTTGATGGAGAAAATGGTTAACAGTCAATTTATGACTGTCCTTGAACAGGAAGGCCATTTAACTCCAGCACAATCAGGTTTCCATCGTGGATGCAGTACCACAGACCACCTGATTCAATTGCAGACAGATATTATAGCAGCCTTCAACTTTCGTTTGCATACCATAGCAATATTCTTTGATTTAAAGAAAGCCTACAATACTGCATGGAAGAGAGGTATTCTTCAGACAAGATATGATTTTGGGTTCAGAGGAAATCGGCCCATTTTCATTTAGAACTTCTTAAATAATAAAAGTATCTAAGTATGAATTGGCCACACCACCTCTGACCCTAAGTTTTTAACCCAGGGGATCCCTCAAGGCAGTGTTTTGTCTTGTACCTGTTTCATTTTGGCAATTAATTGAATCACTAGGTCTCTTCCGAACAGTATTGCATCAACTTTGTATGTTGATGACTTGGCAATATATGCATCTGGTACAATTCCCCATCTACTTGAATGTCATCTTCAGGTTGCTCTACGTAACTTTGAGGAGTGGAGTAATAAGACTGGTTTTACCTTTTTTTCCACAAAAACTGCATCTATGCACATCTGCAGGAAGCAAGGATGCGTTAGGATGGCAGCAAACTTATTCCTATATGGTAGACCAATCACTAATGTGCTGGTCTACAAATTTCTTGGGGTGTACATTGATGATAAATTAACTTGGAAACCACATATTACCCATCTGAAAGTTAAATGCATAAAAACCCTAACTCTCCTCAAACATATCTCACATAGAAGCTGGGGAGCAGATCGGACATCGTGGCTGCGGCTCTACAGCATGCTTCTGAAGCTTCAATTAGACTATGGTTGTGAAGCATACTCGTCGGCTTCTCATACAGAATTAAACAGAATAACCAATACATAATGCAGCCATCTGGACTGCAACTGGAGCTTTTCGATCATCCCCATTAAATAGTCTTTATGCTGAATCAGGGATTAAACCACTGGAAACATACCGAAATATAAAGCTGCTCAATACATATCTACAAATCAAGTGCAATCCGATCCACCCTCTCCATGAATGCATAGCACTGATGGATGATGAAGATGAGTCTAACCAAGAGGATGTGCACATCCCCAATCCTAGTCATACTTGTTTCTTTCAACTGACCAAAGCATTGAAGAGTGTGTGGAATCTCATTTGCACACATTATGACAGTATCACCTCCCATGTACCCCTTGTGGTCCTTAATAAACTTGGACTTGTAAAGACTTAAACAATATCCCAAAGACTGCAGTTGCCCCCCTCCCCACATACTTTGCGCATTTTTCACTAAACATAGTGTCACACATAATGGGTCTCTTATAATATACACATGGATCCAAAGTTGGAAACGGAGTGGCATTTGGATATAAACATTTAAATTTTGCATATACACAGCGCAGTCAGTCTCATGCTACCGTATTTACAGCAGAACTCTACACCATTTATTATAGCCTTAATTATGCTGCATCACTTCATAATGACCAACCTGTCACTATTCATACTGACTCTAGAAGTGCTATAATGACTATCCAACAATAGGTTGGTAGGAATCTTCTGGTTCAGTTAATACAATGCAGAATATATACTCTACAATGTCTAGTTTGTTACTGTTGAGTCCCTGCACATGTGGGTGAGCCAGGTAATGAAGCAGTGGACACATTGGCTCGCTATTGTGCGACCACTGGACAGCTTTCAGCAATCGATGTGCCCCAGAGTGACTTTAAATGTTACATCAAGAAAACTGAGACGGCCCAATGGAAGCAGACTTGGTTGGCCTTGATAATAAATATCAACTAGTCAGCAGTTCTATTTTGCCACTGGCTTCCGCACTATCATCAAATAGGTCATTGGCGCTCACTCTTTGTAGATTGCGCATTGGCCACACAAAACACACACAGCTACTATATGGAATGACACCATGGACCCTTATGTGATGACTGTTTAGTCAATTTGACTATCATATCCTGATTGAGTGCCCATCATATCTGGAATATTATCAACGATATTTGGTCCAGGTCTTTATAGACTGGACTTATTATTGCGGAACAAATACAGTAATCTACATGGCCTCCTGTATCGATATTTAACAGACATAGGTCTCCTTAGAGACCTATAATGTGTTGCTTTTATCCAAATTACTATTATATTGTTATTTAGCTTTTAATAGAAATTTATGATTTTAAATATGACTTAAATTTTATTTTAGGCTTCTTTACTATTGTTATTTAGTTAGATATTTATGCTTTTATTAGAAATTTATGATTTTAAATATGACTTAAATTTTATTTTTATGCTTCTTTACTGAAAGCTCCTGATCTCACTATAATGGATATATCTTTTTTTGTGTACCCTATATACTCCAGATTGCTTCTTATATTTCAGAAATTTTAGCTGCATAATTCTACTCGAGATTCACTGTTGAATCACCCTATGGTATCTACGGTGGTAAAAACCTAATATAATAATAACTATTATTTATTATTATGTATTATAATTATATATTAGTATTAATTATTAATTGTATAAGATACTAATATTTATTATATCTTTATGATTCTCCATTCAACCTTTTCTTTCTGCACTTTGCACCAGGAGGAGTGTTTTCACCTGTACAGAGGTCTGCCAGTAGCCAATAGTGCCTTGGTTAACTGCATACCATCCTGGAATCACCCCAATATAGTTGAAGCAGGCGAGCTTTTGGGAGACTTGGCCAGAATTTCAAATGTCCTGGCAAAGACATTTGCTGACATTTCCAGCCCTAACAATTATTCCTTAGAATTTCAACGTGTCAGGAAAATGCAAGAGCAGTACCTCTTGAACTTCATGGATCCCTGTATGGATAATGAACCATACAATAAGCTCTTTTCCATTCATAAACTTCAAAGTTCTCTTAAAAGATGTGGATCCACTGCACCTGGTCCTGATGGTATCTCTTATGATATGATCAGGAATATGCATTCAACACACATTTCACATCTTCTCGATATATTTAACTATATCTGGATTAAGGACTGTTGCCCTTCCAATTGGAGGGAAGCAATCATACTTCCCCTTCGTAAACCAGGAAAGGAAGGGACACTTCTGACCCACTATTACCAAATTACCCTTACTTGTTTCCCATGCAAGCTTTTTGAAAGGATGGTGAATGCCAGGTTGGTATGGTTTCTGGAGAAACACAACCTTATTTCTCCCGCACAATTGGGTATTAGAAAGAAACAATGCACCACAGACCTGCTGGTCAGGATGGAGGATTGCATTCGACAAGCTTTCTCAAAGAGACAACACTCCATTGCTATATTTTTTGATATAGAAAAAGCATATGATACCACCTGGAGGTATGGTATCCTGAAGCAACTATATGACTGGGGTATCAAAGGCCATCTTTCTAGGTTCATGCAGCAATTTCTTGCTGGATGCACATTCTGTGTTAGGGTAGGAAATGTCATATCGGAGCCTGTTGAAAAGATAGAGGGTGTGCCACAGGGAAGCGTTTTGAGCGTCACCTGCTTCTCGGTGGCTATCAACAGCATTATTACTGATCTTCCTGCAGAGCTAATGACAACTCTTTATGTTGATTACTTGGCAACTTTATCAGCATCGCCTCGGCTGCCATTTGTCAGCCATAAATTACAACTTGCCATTAACATCATTGCTAAGAATGCCGCTGCAAAAGGCTTCTGTCTGTCACCCTAAAAAACAAAAGCAGTGCATTTCTACAATTTCACCAGATACTTCTCATTAAGCCCCTCTCCAGTCGTGCAATGTCCTAATATTACCTCGTTTGTTGTTCTTGCTGTCCATGGGATTCTTTGCATCCTTCTCAAAAACTACATTTCTATTGTTTCTAATTTCTTTTCCATATTTTTCTTAATCATCCATGACACATCCATATGCTGAAACTGACCAAACATAACACTTTAACAACCTAATTCTTATTGTCATTCCCAAGCTCATATTCGTTAATAAGTTTCTCATTTTCATGAAAGCACATTTTGCCAATATTATTCTTCTTCTTATTTCTTTCTCACAGTCTGCCTCTTCTGATACAGTACTTCGTAGATAATTGAATTTCCTAATTTTTGTTTGTCTCTCTCCAATATATATATACTCTCACTCTTAACTCGCACTTTACTTTTTTACACCCAAGATCTCCATTTTCTTAATATTTATCCTTAAACCCCTCTCTTCAACAGTGTCTCTCAGTCCATCCACAAGTCTTTGCAGCTTCTCTTTTGAGTCTGCTAAAAGAACCATATCATCAGTGTAACTATGTTCATATTTCGTCCTCCAATATTCAGTCCTTCCAGGTCTTCCAGATTCTCCATGCAACAAGAAGAGATCTGGGGAAAGTATACATCCATGCCTTACTCCTCTCCTTATTTCTATCCATTTTGTCTTCTTTTCTTCTATTTTCATGGATGCTCTCTGGTTCCAATACAAATTTGCAATTAACCTGATATCCTTACCATCCACTCCAATTTCTTTTAAGTATTTTTACTAAGTCTCCATGTTTTACTGTGTCTAAAACCTTTTCAAAATTGACAAAACACAAATATACACATCTTTCTGCACTTCTATCACTCTTTTAAGAATGGTTCTTAGGTAGAAAATGGCATTACTTATACCCTTTCCTGCCCTTAATCCAAACTGTTCTTGTGCTACATTTTCCTCTACCTTTTTCTTTAGTCTGTTTCTTAGTACTCCCAATATTATCTTTTCCCTCTGGCTCATTATGCATATTGTTCGGTGCTTTCTGAATTCTGCAGTTTCTGGCTTTTTAGGGATGGTTATAAATATAGACTCTCTCATAGCCTCCGGTATACATCCACTTCCATATATGCTATTAGCTAGTTGTTTGATTTTGTTTGGGGCCAAATCTCCGGTTGCTTTCACCATTTCTATTACCACTCCATCTTCACCTGCAGCTCTATATGAAGTTTACCATACCTTTTATTAATGAGATTAGTTTCAGTATAAAGTTTACCATACCCTTTATTCATGAGACTAGTTTCAGTATAAGGTTTACCATACCCTCTTCACTCATATACTGAGAATGGAATAGATACAAAAGTCGTTACACAGCCTAAATATCAGTATACAATTGAAGAGGGTATAGTAAACATCATACCAAAACTAGTTGCATAAATAAAATCTATGCTCCTATACAGTGGTTCACTATCATATACCATAACTTGCTATTGAGTTCTTTCACTTATAACAGTACCTTGTTTCCCCACTTGTAAAGACCTAATCATACTCCTTCCACTACACATCTACCCCATCCCACTCGAGTGTATTCCATCCATCACATACATTTCTTTCTTTCCATAAAACTGATCCAACATATCAACAAATATCAGACCCTCCCCCTCACTCATACATCTTACATATTCAGCCCAATTGTGTGAGATATTCATTCCAATCCATCATTTATTTTCGGAAGCAGGCCTGACACGATACCTTTATCTATCTTTACCCCTTTCAATCAACCTCATACCTCACAGAGACATCACTTACTCCATTATATCTGCTCACACTCAACTTCCTATTTAAATATTTAATCCTTGAGTCACCCATCACAAGCACTTCAGTCTCACTGCTATTTCTAACTTCTTCATTCCTCTTTCCTCCCTCTTATTTACATTCATACTACCAGCTACTCCACATCCAGCCACACTCACATTCAAATTGCCAGTCTTATCACTTTCACTCACTTCCTCTTTCAGGGAACTGAATCTATTAGTCGAGTTAATAGGTTTTGTATCTCTCTGTTTCACAGATCTAACATGACTTGACCTATCTAAACTATTAACATTGCATCTTTCTCTCCTGAAGCATATATCGGCCTAGCTCTCCTAGCTCGCTTAAGATTAATTTCACCATTCATTGCCACCTTCCACTGTCTATCACTCTGCCCCCTCATCATCTTGACTCTTATCTTAACCCTATCTAATATCCACCTGGCCATCCCCTCTCTGATTCATTATCTCGATCATGCTTCTAAGCTCAGTAACATCTAGCTTAAGGCATGCATTCTCATTCATTACCAAGCATATGACACATTCTTAAAATCCTGGATTCCTCATCATATCACAGGAATCACACAAAGCATCTAGTCCAGCCACATTCACAATTTAAAGCTAGCGGTAGATAACCTGAAAAGTATTTATTTGCAACTCTAATTATTGTAAATGAGTGAAAAACTTCAAAACAATTTAATCAACAGATCACACAGACTGATTGCTTATAAAAAGTAAATAAATAAAATTAATTAATACTAAAATAAAACAAATGACTCTAATCTAAAGCAAAACCCATCCCTTTACCACCTATTTTCCTAATAGAATTCTTTGTCTGTATCTGTGATTACCACAAATCCAATAACCTGAAAATTCCTGTAACCTTGACAGGTAGAGATTGGTGAGTATGAGCTAGTTCCTAAGGGGTCCAGGCTCTGGGCACAGATTGATTATCCATGCTTGAATTTGTTTCTTCACACTGACCATGCCATGAATCGGGTCAGCCTTAGGGTTCCATAGCAAAGAAGATAGGAGCCTGTGCTATGGCATTTATAGTTGCATATCATTGTGCCTTTTCTGTGGGACCATTCCTTAATTGCTTGATAGTAGCAAATCATTTTCTGTCATATCTCAATTACACAACACACACACACACACACACACACACACACACTGCCATTCGATAGAGTGCTCCCTTGTGCCTTATTGTGGCAACTGTGTATTACCTCAGACTGTCCAGCACATTTGGATTGAGTGTCCTTCCAGTCTAGATGTTCAGTAGTTAACCTCTCCTGGTACCAGAATAAACATGGTCATTTGCACACTTCCATTCTACTCAGTACAAGTTCATGCATACCTGATTGTGGAATTATCAAGTGTCTGGAGGATGCCTCCTCCATTGTCAATAGTTTTTTCTAGTCTTTGGGTGTATGTCTGAGCCTCTGGAGTAGCACATCTAAGTCTGGCAACTGATCATGTTGATTTTTCTTGTTTTTCTTTTTCCTTAGTGGTTTTTATTGCCCTTGCTGGCTTTCAGCAGTACAGATAGGTATTTAAAAAAAAAGGATGAATTTTATACATAAAAATCCTTAAAGATCTATTAATTTATAGTAAAGAAACATGAAAATTGCTTCTATTGACAAAATTCACCTTAAATGCAATGAATTGTTAAAATATCTCCAAAAAAATACACATGATCTTTCCATTCAGTTTTTAAAAGAAGTTTGTAAAGAAAATAGCAAAGTTAGATCAATAGGAAATGTTTAGATGATTCATAGTCCAAGTACACTACTTGCTTGGAGTTCTAGCACTTGTCCGGTTGCATCTTGTTCTGGTAGTTGTTTTGTTACAATTGTTTTTCATACATAAAGTGTAAAAAAATGTTAGTAACTATCAAGTATTCATCAGGTTATTAGATTGAATTATATTTAGGAAATGTTTGGAGATACTTTAATGAAAGAAGAGATTAAGGAAGAAGATCTGGAAGAAAATGAAAAGAGACTTGATGCCCAAGAGGGAAACTTAGCAAATGTCTTTAATCAAACTGGGATACAAAACTGCCTTCAAGAAAAGGTAATTTTGCTCATTTTAATTTTTAGTCCCAAGTTTAATAATGTAGGTTAAATTTTATGACTCCTGACAAGAGCAATATTAAAAAGGTTAAGTATTTTTAATTTAAGTCATTGAAGTAACTTTGAATTTAGTGATAAATTGAGAATTCTAATTATATGTAGGTAATTATATAAGTTTAAGTGTCAGAGAGAGAAGGTTACACCCCCCCATCCTAGAACCCAATGTCTACCCATAATGCCTGAGAAAGATGCATGTGCACACCCAGATGTCCCGAAGGGAGCAGCGAGAATTTCTCGCAGTCGGATGACCCAGGTTGACGCCAGACATTAAGTCTTGTACGCCCTGCTTCGCCTTCCAATGGCTTCCAGCTACCTAAGCCCAGAGTTCCCGCCTGACTGATGATCGACATGGACAGGCATCTATCACTCGGGTATCGACTTCGTTCTCATCTGGAGTACTCCCTTATTCATTTCTCACTCAGCAAGGTTAAAGAAGGAATTTTGTAAGTGGAACTTTGCAGTGCCCCGCTTACTCATATCCAAGCCTCCAGTCATTTAGGCTTTACGTGATTGTCCCCATCATTTGCACTCTTCCCCTTTCCCAGGAAGCAATCACCATGCATCCTCTCTCTGACTCTCATCCCCGTTGAGTCATTTGTAGCCCCCCAACCCCTCCCATTCATTACCCTGGGTCTCATCTTATTTATTGTCATTTATTTACTTTTGCTGATAATATTTTATTTTTATATAGTAAAGTTATTTTTTTACAAATCAGTTTCTCTAAAACCCAGAACCTCTAAGAATTAATTATTTAGGCCAACTGCACTCAATTTTGATTATTTAACCCTCTCACTGGGAGAGTCAATCTTCGGCTAGCATTGACGTTCGACTTTAAAACATTATATTCTGGTGTCAGGTGTTTAAGGCACCCAACGACATCTATATTATATTTTGGTGTCAAGTGTGGGGTCACCCACAGAATCTGATCTGATTCCTTTTAGACCTGTAACAGATTCTAAAGGGTGTTATTCTTGTATATTAAAAGTTCTAGTTTTAGAAACTGTAGAAAAGACCATACCCATTTTTCCTCTGGCAACCCGCTTCCGCCGAGGCAATAGAAATACTTCAGGAAAAGCTTGGAGAAATTAGTACCATACATCCCCTTCTTGGTTGGCGGCCACGTACAGTCTCGCACGCCCTGCTTCGCCTCCCAACGGCTTCCAGCTACAAACGCGACGCGTCCACCCGGCCTCGCTTGTACATAAGGCCAGAGTTCCTGCCCGACAGACGATAGACACGGACAGGCATCTATCATCGGGTATCGACTTCGTTCTCGTCTAGAGGACTCCCTTGTTAATTTCTCAGAGAGGTTAAAGAAGAAGGAATTTTGCAAGTGGAACTTTGCAGCGCCCCACTTACTCGTCATATCCAAGCCTGCAGTAAATTAAGCTTTACGTGAGTCTCCACATCATTTGCACTCTTTCCCTTTTCCTGGAAGCAATCAAGCAATCACCGTGCACCCTCTCTCGGACTCTCATCCCCCATCAAGTCACCCCCCACCCACCCACCCCCAAATTGGTAACCTGGGTCTCATCTTATTTATTGTCATTTATTTAGTTTTGCTAATAATATTTTCTTTGTACATAGTAAAGTTATTTTTGTACCAATCAGTTTCGTTAAAACCCAGAACCACTAAGAATTGATTATTCAGGCCAACCACACTTGATTTTGATGATTTATTCCTTACACTGGGATCTATATCCCAATTTCTGGCATGCTTACTTTGCGCGACAACAGAGTCAATCTTTGGCTAGCATCGACATTCGACTCTAAGACATTAATTTAAATAACTTTGAATTTAGTGGTAAATTAAGAATTCTAATTATATATATTATATATAGCTAATTATATAAAGTTAAGTATTTTTAATTTAAATATCTTTGAATTTAGTGGTAAATTGATAATTCTGGAGGCTTGAAAACTCTTGTGAACATTGATGCCTAATAAATGATTATTGATTATCCTGCAAAGCTTCCTGTGCGGAAGCACATTTCTAATTATCAATCTGAAATGTGACTTCGCAATCCAATATTTGCATGTTCACTCAAGGGTGCAAGTCTGAAGAAGCATAGGCAAAAATATGGATGAATAGAAGATGTGAAAGAATTTGAAGGTCGTTTTGGTCCTCGTGACGTTAAGGCCTGCTCTCTTCCTGCTCGTGCTTCTTCCGTGTTCTTTCTCGTCTCGGGCATCCTTGTGGATTACCCGACATGAGCACAGCCACGAGGTCCCCGGTAGTTCCCCCGAACGAAGATACTAGCGATTCTCAGGGCTTCAACGTTCCTGACACCGATTCTGAATCCCACTATTTCATTAGGACATCAAGAACGACTGCGACCCAGGCCAGGGGTCCCTCGGCGCACCATTCTCCTAATCCGAGCAAGCCCAAGGAACTTGACATTCAACAATTTGAGCTTGAATTGCAACAATGCCAAGATTGTCCTCCTCCATATTATCCGTCCCCCGTGGCCCACGTGTTGGGACAAGAGACCCCTAGGTCTTCTCGGAGACAGTCGCTGACGCCGCCTCTTTCCCGCTCCCTCCCCAATACAAAGCTCCATCCGGCAGATCACACTGCATTCTCAGGAGTGCACTGGGAACAAGTTGTCTCCTTCCTACGAGCCAACATCCATGCACAGGTACTAAAGGGAGGAAATTAACAATTTAATTACTCTCTTCAGGTTCCGATCTCAGCTAAATAGAGAGGAGTTTATAAGACTCCATATGAGGCTTCGCTTATTTCATAATGTCATTGCTTACAATTGGGGAGTGGCACTTCGGGACGGCAGTGCAGTAGCTCTGCACGGACCTAGAATGCAACAGCTGTATACCAGACCTTTCCCATCCCTGCACTATGGATCCTGGAGACCGCAAACTGCCCAGGTGGCGGAACAACGACACAGTGAGGGAATCTATGTCGCCCCACAATTCCTCGACGACGTCGCTGAAGGTCTGGACTGGAAGTGGTGCATGCAGGTAAACGATGCCGCTAGAAGAATGGGTCTGGACAGTCACTCTCGCTCTACCACATCGGAGGAATTCGCTTCCCTCTTCCCTACATCGGTCCCTCGGGTATGGACCGACGAAAGTGCAATTATGGACAGTTATTTCGTGAGTTTTCTGATACCGATTCGTTTTCTATTTTCCTCCCTAGTGCTTCCCGGCGTCACCTCTTCATCTCCAGCTCAAGTTCGGATCAGGATGATTCCCTCCCGGAATATCCCGCCGATATCCCCCTCGTAGCTGAAATCTGTGAGGTGATTGATATCAATTTGTATGAAGAGGCTGTCATCAATTTCCCCTTCCCTTCCCCCCACCGTCGGGATCCGGTGGACATCACGGTGTTCTTCGAAAACGCTGCTCAATACTTGGGGAGGCCCTTCACATACCTGACCCTGCCGCCTCTCAGCCTGGCATAATTACCTCCATTTCCCAACAGGGACTCGCTCTCCCTACACGTCTTCAAGTAAATGCAGGTGTCTACTGCCCTTGAAGTCCTTGAAAAGCCCTTGAATTTATTTTTCTGCCCTTGAAATCCTTGAAAAGTCCTTGAATTTGTTGAAAAAGATAGATGGACCTTGAATTTAAAAAATAAATCATTGAGTGATTGTTCAAATTATTTTTCAAATTCACTATTTATATACTTTTTAATGTCTATTAGGAAAATAGTAATATTTAAGTTAATCTACTCACTAATGTGAGTGAACATTGTATGCTTTGGATACATTGTATTTTCTGATGGATGCTTGCATACTCTCGATGCTCGCTATACTTTTGTGACTGTTGCTTGGATACCTTGTTCTTGTTTTTTTGCACTGGTGAGTTGATCTTGGTTATGCTTTGCTTCTAACCCGATTTTTCCTTAAATACCTCACCTTCATCAATGTCCCATAATGTTTATTGCACTTTTTTTAATTTAAAGAAAAAAACAATAGCTAAAACCCGTTCTTGATTATTTTTTAAAAAGTCCTTGAAAACCTTGAAAAGTCATTGAATTCAAAATCACCAAACAAGTAGACACCCTGAAATGCTCCCGCCACCACTGCTCCGTCGTCCCTCTCCAGTCATCCATCAGAGCAGGGAGACATGCTGAGGGATTTTATGAGTGCGCCTCCCGATTTCCTCCTCCCTCGGGATAACGCTCAGGCACAATACAACAACAATGGGGCAATAGAGGAAAACGGGAGACAGGAGGCCAATGACAAGGATAGCATTAGTCCCGGACTAGATTCTCTTGTCGAAAACCCCCGCTCCGTGTCCTCTTCCCGTAAGGGGCGTGGCGATTTGCCTTCTTGGCCGCCGTGCTGACGGGACTCAGCGCCCCGTCCACCCCAGCTTAGCCTCTTCTGCTTTCAGACGGCCTATGTTTCTCCCCTACTTCCTCACTTCCCCCCCCCCGTAAGGGGCGCGGCGATTTGCCATCCTGGCCGCCGTGCTGACGGGATCCAGCGCTCCGTCCGGCCCCAGCTTAGCCTCTCTTCCTGCCTTCAGATAGCCCGATTTCTCCCCTACCTCGTCGCTTTTCATACAACCTCTCCCACAACTTTCTCTGGTCAGCCTCTAATTTCACAGGGTAGAATGCTGACCTTCTTCTCAAGCCAACCAACCCGGATGGGGGCTGAGGGGGGAGGGGACATTGTTCCCTAACCCCTCAGCTCCGGTTCGGGATGGGTTTTTTTTAACAACCTGCTTCATCCCCACCCATACCTTCCTCACATCCCTTTTCCTCTCCTCTTCACATTCTATCTGTTTTACGCCATGTCTAAGGTGGAGCCGCCATGTCGAAGGACTGCCAGGCCATCAGGCGGGAGGGGTGGTCCCAAATGGCGGCGCCTGGCTCTGCCGGGCCTGTAAGCACCTCTTGCAGTGCGGGCTACTGCAAGAGGTGGTGAGCGATTGCGTCCCGTAAAACAAAGAGGGTCACCATGCCCAATGATGAAAAAAAAAAACATCTCCCCTTAATTCCCCCTTGCTCATCGACGGAGCCGCCCTCGGGCAGCTCCAGCAAAAAAATGGAGGTCCCCCCCCTGTGCTTGCACAGGGGACCCTCCATATTTCTCTAACCGGAGAGGAGGCTTACTCCTCTCCTTCGCCTACGGGTGCAGGGGACTCCCCCTCACGCCCTTCTCTGGAGGTGCTTTCGGGCACCTCCCTTTTCCCAGCGGCAGTCCCCTCTTTTCTTTCCAAGGGTACTGCCAAGAAAGCCAGCAGGCAGCCCTTAGCCAGCCGCTCCGCATCAAAGCGGCTCGGTAGGGCAAACCCCCTTAGGGGGGAGAGGGAAGCCAGGCCCCTTCGGTCGCTTCCCTCAAAAGACCTGCTGGCAAGAATTTTAAACCTTGCTGGGGTCAAGGCCTGTGCCTCCCCACACAAGACTGGCGACACTGCCAAGGGGACCTGTGATGTCCTGGGAGGGGATGGCCAACTGGAGGCCCCTCCTGTGATAAACATGGTCCTTGAGGAGACCCAGCCTCAGACGGTAGGGCCTTTCATGGGGGGGAATTCGGGCTCGGCGCCAAGCACCGAACCCAAATCCGCCCCTATGCAAGGTCCTCCCCAAATGGCTGAGGGCTCCGAGGCAGTAAAAGGAGGGGAGGGATCTCCTCCGACAGGTGCCCCTACGACAACCAGGACCTTTTCCATTTCGGAGAGGGACCTGGCTGAGGCCGGTCCATCTGGCCTGGGGGCTTCTGCCGGCGGAGGTGAAAAGCGGGTTCATTCCCCGCCCTCCTCTCCAAAAAAGAAAAAGACAAAGAAGACTAAAAAGACGAAAAAGACTCGGGGCTCCTCTCCATCCGCGGGGGAGGCGGGGACGGATGGGTCTGCTACCACTTTGGTAGGCGATCAAGCCAAGATCGGCACATCCGGCCCCTCTACCCCCTCGTGTGCGGAGCCCCTGACCAAGACTAACACCAAGAGTGCACAGGGCGGAGCCTCGATGACATCGGGGCCCCTCATTCAGAGGTTACCTGGCGTTTTCGAGCCCGCTGGCTTCAAACGCTTCCTCGTTATTAGCTCCACTGATGGCACCATGTTGTCCAAGGGCAACATGATCCATCAGAGGAGAGGATTAGCTAGTGCAATTGGTAGAGAGCCGAAGGTGACCCGTTTCTCGGACGGCAGCCTTCTGGCGAATGCGGCGAATCCCGCCGAGGCGGCCAAAATAAGTGCTCTTCGGACACTTCATGGCACCCCGGTGAGTGTGACGCCGCACTCTACCATGAACTTTGTGAAAGGAGTAGTTTATGCGAGGGAACTCGTTGACTACTCCATTGAGGACATCACCCTAGAGCTGGCCGACCATGGGGCGGTCAAGGTCGAACGTGTGATGAGAAAACAGGGAGGGGCTTCGAGACCCACCCCTACACTCTTCGTCACGTTCGACAGTGACAAGCTCCCTAAGGCGGTGCGTGCCGGTTGGTACCGCTACTACGTGAAGGCATTCATGCCACTGCTGCGGCGGTGCTATTACTGTCACCGCTTCGGCCATACAAATCGCTCATGTAGACGTGCAAAGTCGGGGTCACCCGAAGTCTGTGTAAATTGCTCCAAGGTCGCACACGATAAGTCCAAATCGTGTGTGGCCAAGTGTGTCAATTGCGGAGAGCCGCACCCTGCTTCTTCGAAGCAATGTGGTGCATATCTCCTGGAGAAAGAAATCCTGGCCGTTCAGGCCCAGGATAGACTCTCATTCCACGAGGCTAAGGACTTGGTCCTGGCGCGCCCAGCTCTGCCTGGGACGTCATATGCCTCAGTAGTTCGAAAGGCACCCTCTGCTCCTGGCCCATCCAGGCCAACGAGCACGGTTGTTTCCGTGCCCATTCGGAGCCCTTCTGCGGGCTCTACCCAACCCGGGCGCTCCCCTGGTAAAGCTGGCGGCAAAAAGGGTTCATACCCAGCCCCGGCTAAAACGAGGGCTCCCCCCTCTTCCCCCAGCGTGACCGTTTCCCGCAAGGCGAAACGGCCACGCGCCTCCACCGAGTCGTTAGACTCACAGGAGGCAACACCCCTGAAGATGGTCTCTAGGCCATCCTCAGGGGTTCCTAAAGCTGTCCCCCGAAAGGAGGACAGCAACAAAGGAGCTTCGGCTCCTTCGCCCACGCCCCAAGGTGGAGCGAGTGGCTCGGAGACGGTGGTTCCTCGAAAAGAGGCCCCCCCGCCTCCGAAGCCGCAGCGCCCGACTAAGGTTTCGAGGCGGAGGGAGGAAAAGACTCGCATGGCGAGCCCAACCTCCCCCAATAAGTCCTCGAAGGCGACAGCGCCTCCAGCGCTTTGTCCGGCCAACAGTGCCCGGGGTTCTGCCCCCGGGAAGCGTACGGCCATTCCCGTGAGGGTCTTCAATTCGAGGAAGGCCCCCGCGTCTCCTCCGAGCTAGGCCTGGAGGGCATATTCCTTCAATGGAATTGCCGTGGACTCCGGGCCAGCTGGGAGGAGCTGCGGAGGCTCGCCTCGTCCCGTTCCCCGTTAGCTATTTTTTTGCAGGAGACCATGCTAGGCGCGTGCCCCCTGCCTGCCCTCCCGGGGTATAAGGGTCTTGCGACCCCACCACCGCGGGATGGCCGGGCTGGGGGATGCGCGGTTTACACCCGGCATGATGTCTCCGTTCTTCCTTTCTCTTTAGATACCTCCTTTCAGGTAGTGGCTGTGCAGCTGCACCTGGATAGGAGGTATACTATCATTTCTGCGTACATTCCACCGTCAGCTGACTTCGACGCGGGGGACTTCCGCCGCGTCGTGGCACAGTTGCTGAGGCCCTATCTCTTGCTTGGAGATCTGAACGGCACGCATCCTCTCCTGGGAGATTACTCCATAAATCCCAGGGGACAAGTCCTTGCCGATCTGATCGAAGAACTTGAGATCGGTGTCCTAAACGTGGATGAGTTTACGCATCACTGTCCGAGAACCGCTTCATTTTCTTGCCTTGACCTATCTTTGTGCTCTTCGGATGCACAGCCTGATTTTGATTGGGGGGTGGTCGATGACCTCCATGGTAGTGATCACTTTCCCATTCAAATATCATTTTCAGGGCAACTGCCGCCTGAGAGACCACCTCGGTGGTGCTTGGCGCGGGCGCGGTGGCCTGCATTTCAGGAAATGACTGAATTCTCTATCTCAGTCGAGGAGTTTAGGTCGGTAGATGAGGCCGTTGAGTTCTTCTCCGGCAACCTCATCGCCGTGGGCCTGACTACTATTCCTAGGACGTCTGGCCGTTTTGCACGCCGACCACTCCCATGGTGGTCGGCCGAGTGTGAGACGGCCCTCAAACAGAAGCGTTATGCCTACATGCGCTATAAGCGCCGCCCGAACGATTTCACTGTCGGTGAATTTCGTCGGGCTAGGGCTAGGTTCCGGTATATTTCGAAGCACGCCCGCCGCTCTTCTTGGCGGGCATACGTGTCTTCACTTAACGGGAAGACCCCTTTAGCTGAGGTGTGGAAGCGAGTCAAAAGGATTCGGGGCAAGTTCTCGCAGGACCCCCCTCCCGTTCTCCAGGAGAATGGGACCGCAATCTCGGACCCCGCGTCCGTGGCGGAATCCTTAGTGACCGCTTTTTCCGCATTCTCTAGCCGTGATGCTGCTCCGCCAGCATTCAATGCACGTCGTGATGTCGCGGAAGGCCGCCGGCTGGACTTTACCTCCAGAGGCGGAGAACCCTTCAACGACAAGTTTACTGTTAGTGAGTTGCGTTCCGCTCTCGCTTCGTGCGCGGACACCGCCCATGGTCCGGACGATGTCCCGTACGCCATGCTTCGACACCTGGGCGAGCGAGGCATGGCCTTTCTGTTAGATTTGTTCAACAGGATCTGGGTGGAAGGTCTTCTCCCAGACTCCTGGCGAATCGCTACTGTGCTCGCCTTTCGCAAGCCGGGGAGAGATCACTCTACTCCGACCGGTTTCCGCCCAATCTCTCTAACCTCTTGCGTGTGCAAGTTGATGGAGAAATTGGTAAATGTTAGATTAGCCTTTTTCCTGGACAGCGGAGGCCATCTGTCTTCTGCACAGTGTGGCTTCCGTAAGTTCCACTCCACGTCGGATGCTCTGCTCCGACTGGAAAGTGCCGTCTGCGAGGCTTTCCTTCGTAGACAGCACTACGCCACGGTGTTTTTTGATCTGGAGAAGGCCTATGATACCGCATGGCGATACGGTATCATGGAGACTCTCCACACGATGGGGTCGAAGGGACGCCTCCCAATGTTTATATCTGAATTTTTGCGAGATCGTCGATTCTGCGTTCGGGTGGGGGGAGCCCTCTCCGGCCCAAAGGAGCAGGAAGAGGGTGTCCCGCAGGGAAGTGTCCTCAGTGTCACACTCTTTGCCCTGAGCATCAACGGCATCACCTCGGTGCTGCCGGAAGATGTTCTCGCTACGCTCTACGTGGACGACCTTTCGATCTCTTTTGGCGCGGCCCAGATGCAACTCTGGAGCGTCGACTCCAACAGGCATTGAACCGCGTCTCTCGCTATGCCGAAGCGCACAGGTTTCCGTTTTCTGTGGCCAAGACTAAGGTGGTGCACTTCTGCCGCCATCCACGGCTTCACCCCGACCCAGACTTGTTTCTTAATGGGGTGCGTCTGGATGTGGTTGAGTCGCACCGTTTCCTTGGTCTTGTATTCGACCGACGCCTCACCTGGGAGGCTCATATTTGCAGCCCTAGGGTCTCTTGTACCCGCGCCATGGACATTCTCCGTTCCGTGACGTTCAGCGCTTGGGGCGCTGATAGGGCTACCGCCTTACTTTTTTATCGATCCTTTGTTCGCTCGAAGCTCGACTACGGATGCGAGTTTTATGCATCCGCAGCCGAGCGTTTATTGCGGAAGGTGGATTCGATCCACTACACCGGCCTTCGCCTGGCGACCGGTGCCTTCCGCACTTCCCCCATTGAGAGCCTGTTGGTCGATGCTGGGGAGATGCCACTCGCTCTGCGCCGCGTGCAGTGCATCACTCGCCTGTACGCGCGAGCCCGGCGCCTCCCTCAGTCGCCAACAGCTCTCACTGCATCCGCAGCTGATCTCGATGGTGCCTATGCCGCCGAGAGACGCCAGTCATACCCTAAGCCCTTTGGGTTTAGGGCCAGGAAACTCCTTCGAGAAGTAGATATAGCTCCCGGGCCGGTGGCGCCCCTGGTTCTGCCCAGGACGCCACCCTGGAGGGTACCACATTTGGCTATTTGTCGCCACGCCTCTGCTCCCAAAGCTTGTACTGCGCCGGGAGTATTGCGTTCGACCTTTTTGGAGCACACATCGTGTCACGCTGGTACCGTGCCAGTGTATACGGATGGCTCCAAGTCCCAAGAGGGGGTCGGCTTCCACGCCGTATCCCCTCTGTTTGAAGTCAGCGGGGCTCTACCAGGCGCTTCGTCTGTCTTCACGGCCGAGCTGGTGGCACTACACCACTCGGTACGGGAGATTACGCGACGTGCCCGGTTTGGAGACCGGATTGTGATCTATAGCGACTCACAAAGCGCCCTGAGTGCTCTCGGGGCATTGGAATCTCCGCATCCCCTGGTTCGCGAAATCCGTGACGCTACAGATTTGGCGAGCCGGGCAGATGTCGAGATTATCTTCTGCTGGGTTCCTGGACATGTAGGAATTGCGGGGAATGAGGGCGCCAAAGAGTCCGCGAGGACTCTGCGACCGGACCAGCGTTTCGCTCTTCCTCACACTGACTACATGGCAGAAATACGGGCAGCTCTTCGGACTGCTTGGCAAAGAAGATGGGAGACGGTCGATGGGAACTTAAAGTTGCGTGCCATTGCGCCGCGACTGTTCCCATGGACCTATCCCCCAATGCCGCGGCGGCTTCAGGTTGCTTTCTGTCGTCTTCGAATCGGACACACTCGTGTGACGCATCGCTACTTGATGGAGCGCTCGCCTGCGCCCTATTGCAACGACTGCGTCGTCCCCCAGACTGTTCGGCACATTCTTGTCGAATGTCCCAGTCTGGGTGATCTTCGCGCACGATACCTGTCCCGGTACCGGGATGGGCGGGGTCGCTACCGCCTGTCCCTTGTACTCGGGACGAGTGCGTGCACCATGACTAGTGGACTTATTGACTTTTGGGGGGAGGCTGGCCTTCTCCCTTTCATTTAACCCAGTTTAATTGTTGTTGTTTTTGTTATTGTTTTTGTTATTGCTTTTTTATTGTTATTGTTATCTCTTTTTATTGTTTCCTGTTTAATTTTTAAAGTAGCCTAGTTCTAGGCTGTTTGTTTACGGCGACTAATGCCTAAGTCGGCAGTCGCCAGATAGCCCCTTAATTAAAAAAAAAATCCTCACTTCCCCTACAACCTCTCCCACAACTTTCTCTGGTCGGCCTCTTCTGAGCCAACTATCGCGGATCGGGGCTGAGGGGGGAAGAGACAATGTTCCCTAACCCCTGAGCTCCGGTTTGGGATGGTGGGTTCTTAACATCTCTACCCATACCTTCTTCACATCTCCACCCATACCTTCTTCACATCCCCTTTCTTTCTCACTTCACACACTATCCTTTTTACGGCGTGCCCAAGGTGGAGCCGCCATGCCGAAAGGCTGCCAGGTCATCAGGCAGGAGTAGGGGCCTAAAATGGTGGCACCTGGCTTTGCCAGCCCCGTACGCACCCCTTGCAGAGCGGGATACTGCAAGGGGTGATTAGCGTCTGCATCCCATGAAAAGAATAGGGTCCCCATGCCCGGTGATGAAATTTTTTTTGAAAACCGTCTTTCCCTTTCCCCCTCACCATCGACGGAGTTACCTTCAGACAGCTCGCCCGAAAAATGGAGCGCCCTTTCCCCCCTGTGCTTTCACTGGGGAAACCTCCAAAATTCTTTGACCAGAGGGAAGGCTTGCTCCTCTCCTGTGCCTACGGGAGTAGGGGACTCCGCCTCACCCCCTTTACTGGAAGTGTCCTTGAGTGCCTCCCTCTTTCCAGCAACAGTTCCCCCTTTATTTTCCAAGGGGACTGCCAAGAAAGCCAGCAGACAGACCATAACCGACCGCTCTCCATTGAAGCAGCTTGGTAGGGCAAACCCCCTTAGAGGGGGGAGAAGGAAGACAGGGCCCATCGGTTGCTTTCCTCAAAAGACCTGTTGGATCGAATATTAAACCTAGCGTGGGTCAAGGCACGTGCATTCCCCCCCTAACTTGGCTAGAGAGACCACTCCCAATGGGACCCGTGATGTCCTGGGGGGGGATGGCCACATGGAAGCCCCCCTGAGTTAGACATGGTCCTTGAGGCTACCCAGCCCCAGACGGTAGTACCTTCTATGGTGGCGAATCTGAGCTCGGCCCCAAGCACCGAATCCGAGTCCGCCCCTATGCTAGGTCCTCTTCAAATGGCTCGGATCTCCAAGGCAGTACAAGGAGGGGATGGATCTCATCCTCCGGCCGGTGCCCCTCCGACCGCCAGTACCTTCTCCATCTTGGAGAAGGACCTTGCTGAGGCCGGTCCATCTGGCCTGGGAGCTTTGCCCGTAGAGGGGAGAAGCAGGTTCATTTCCCGCCCTCCTTTCCTAAAAAGAAAAGAAAAAAAACTCGGGGCTCCTCTCCATCCGCGGGGGCTGCGGGTACGGATGGGTCTGCTACTTCGGTAAGCGACCAAGCCAAGATCGACCCCGCTGCACCCACCATGTGCGGAGTCCCTGACAACGACCAAAAGTACAAGTGCACAGAGCGGAGCCTCGATTACGCCGGGGCCCCTCATTCAGAGACTACTCATCGTTTTTGAGCCCGCCAACTTCAAATGCCTCTTGGTTATTCGCTCCACTGATGGCAGCATGTTGGCTAAGGGCATCATGATCCATCAGATAGCTTTAGCTAGTATGATTGTTAGAGAGCCGAAGGTGACCGGTTTCTCGGACAGGAGCCTTTTGGTGAATGCGTCGAATCCCTCGGAGGCGGCCATGATTAGTGCGCTTCGGACACATGATGGCATGCCATCAGTGTGACGTCGCACTCTACCATGAACTTCGTAAAGAGTAGTTTATGCGAAGGAACTCGTGGAATACTCCATAGAGGACATCACGTTAGAGCTCACTGACCATGTGGCGGTAAAGGTCGAACGTGTGATGAGAAAACAGGGAGGGGCCTCGAGACCCACCCCCTAAACTCTTCATCTCGTTCGACTGTGATCAACTCCCTGAGTCGGTGCGAGCCGGTTGGTATTGCTACCGCGTGAAGGCATTCGTACCAGTGCCGCACCGAGTCGTTAAACTCACAGGAGGCAACACCCTTGAAGTTGGTCGCCAAGCCATCTTCCGCCGTTCCTAAAGCTGCCCCCCGAAAGAAGGGACAGCACCAAAGGAGCTTTGGCTTCTTTGCCCACGCCTAGTTGTGTGATGGGTGGATCCTCGCAAAGAGCCTCCCCCCTGTCCAAAGGTTTCAAAGTGGAGGGAAGAAAAGACTCGCATAGCAAGCGTAACTTCCCCCAATAAGCCCTCTAAGGCAACAGCGAAGTGGCCAGCCAACAGCGCCCGGAGTTGTGCCTCCGGGAAGCATACGGCCATTTCCGTGAGGGTCTTCTGTTCGAAGAAGGACCCGCATCACCTCCGAGCTAGGCCTGGAGGGCATATTCCTTCAATGGAATTAGCGCGGACTCCGGGCCAACTGGAAGGAGCTGCGGAGGCTCGTCTCCTCCCGTACCGCGTTAGCTATCTTTTTGCAGGAGACCATGCTGGGCGCATGCCCCCTACCCACCCTCTCGGGGTATAAGGGTTTTACGACCCCACCACCATGGGATGGGGGCCGAGCGGGAGGATGCGCAATTTACACCCGGCATGATGTCTCCGTTCTTCTCTCTGCTTTAGATACCTTCTTTCAGGCAGTGGCTGTGCAGCTGCACCTTGATAGGAGGTATACTGTTATTTCCGCGTACATTCCACCGTCAGGCGTCTTCGACGCGGGAGACTTCCGCCCGTCGTGGATCGGTTGCCTTTGCCCGATCTCTTGCTCAGAGATCTAACCACTAGACACCGCCTCTGAGGTGACTACTCTATTAATTCCCAGGGTCAAATCCTTGCCGACCTGATCGACGAGCTTGAGATGGGTGTCCTAAATGTGAATGGCTTTAAGCATCACTGCCCGAGAACCGCTTCATTTTCCGGACTTGAACTATTTTTACGCTCTCCGGATGCAGAGCCTGATTTTGATTAGAGGGGTGGTCGATGACCTCCATGGTAGTGATCACTTTCCCATTCAAATATCATTTTCTATGCCGCTGCCGCCCGAGAGCCCACCCCGGTGGTGCTTGGCGAGGGCCCAGTGGTCTGCATTTTAGGAAAACGAGATCCCACTCCCGTTCTCCAGGAGAATGGGACTGCAATCTCGGACCCCACATCCGTGGCGGAATCACTGCGAGCGCTTTCTCCGTATTCTTTAGCCGGGATGCTGCTCCGCCAGCATTCAATGCACGTCATGATGTCACGGAAGGCCGTCGGCTGGATTTTACCTCCAGAGGAGGAGAACCCTTCACCGGCAGGTTTACTCTGAGTGAGTTGCGTTCCGCTCTTGCTTCGTGCGCGGCCACCACCCATGGTCCGGACGATGTCTCATACGCCATGCTTCGACACCTAGGTGAGCGAGGCATGTCCTTTCTCTTAGATTTGTTCAAAGGATCTGGTTGGAGGGTCTCCTCCTGGATTCCTAGTGAATCGCTACTGTGCTCGCCCTTGGCAAACTGGGGAGAGATCACTCTATTCCGACCAGTTTCCGCCCAATCTCTCTAACCTCTTGCGTGTGCAAGTTGATGGAGAAATTGGTAAATGTTAGATTAGCCTTTTTCCTGGACAGTGGAAGCCATCTGTCTTCTGCACAGTGCGGCTTCCGCAAGTTCCACTCCACGTCGGATGCTCTGCTCCGACTGGAAAATGCCGTCTGCGAGGCTTTCCTTCGTAGACAGCACTACGCCACGGTCTTTTTCGATCTGGAGAAGGCCTATGATACCGCATGGCGATAAGGTATCATGGAGACTCTCCACACGATGGTCATCGTGCCTTGGACCCTGATGGTATACGCTTTGATCCTTTTGGGTCAGAAGTCGATCCTGAGTTGGCTTACGACCGATTTTTAGTCTTGAAAGTGAACGGTAGTCCTCTTAGTAAGGCTGACATCTTTGATGTCTACTAGGATTTTGTTGAGAAATATGGCGAACTTGCCCAATGTGGCCACATAATGATGGTGGATTGATAGTCGAGCAGAAATCAAGTGAGCAGCATCAGCGGATTAATACTTTACAGTCTTTAACTTCTGTAGACATCCTCTGCTTGGCACCCGACATTTAATACCTGTAAAGGTGTTATCCGATCGGGAGGGTTAATAGATTACGATGTTGACAGGCTGGTATTAAAACTTACCAATCAGAAGGTTGTAAGTGCCCACCGCATTTCCAGGTTTGTGAATGGCGCTAGGTTACCTACCGCCACCATAATCCTGACCTTCAACAGATTAGAATCACTCAAGTTCATTAAGGCTGGCTATCTTAACATCCCAGTCAAGCCTTACATTGAAAACCCACAGCGATGCTTCCATTCTTTGGCCATGTAAGCAAGTTTTGTAAATAGGTAAGGTTGTGTGTGAATTGTTGGTTGGATTATCGCGGGACGCCCTGTCCTCAACAGCCGTGCTGCCCTAACTGTGGTGGAGAACACCTTGCAAAATCACAGCAATGCACTTTCTTTCTCTATGAGAGGGAAGTCATTGCCATTAGAAACAAGAACAGGGTCAGTTTTAAAGAGGCCAGAAGAAGAGTAAAGGAGATGTATGTCCAACCTGGTGTGAGCTTTTCTGATTCTCTGCATTTTACCAGGCCAAAGCACCTAACAGTGCTTTTGAGGTTACCAACAAGAAGAGGAACCTTCCATCCTCTCCTGATTTCCAAAAGGTGGTTAAGCACCTTGCTACCGCTCCACAACATGTGGATGTTGATCATGTTAGTCCTCAGGTGGTATCCATTCCACCTCTGGATATTCACCTTGCCCCTAAAGGACCAAGCTCTTCTTGAGCTCCAAAGCCAGTTATCCCCCCCCCCGCCCCCTTGTTGATACTGCTTTGCATTTCCTTCGATCCCTGAATGAGAAGGAACCAACCTTTACTCCTTCCCAGGAGCCAGCTGTTGTGGAGGTTACCCCCTCATCTGAGGAGGACTCTATCCTCTACCCATAAGGGTAGAAAGAAATCTACCGTTATGGTTAAACGGTAACAATGTTTCCAATTATTCATTGGAACCTCCAAGGTCTCTTCCCTAAATGGGAAGAGTTCAAGCTCCTGCTTAAGGATTACAACCCTGATTGTATTGCTTTACAGTAGACTTGCTTGGGTACTCGCAGAGTACCCAACATCTGGGGTTTTGTGGGATATCATAAGAAGCCCGGAGAACCAATTCATGGTTCTGCTGCTTTTGTTAACAACAGGGTTCCCCACAACCAGCTCTCCCTTAACACAGACCTGCAGGCGGTTGCTGTCCGGCTGTTTTCCAGACACCATTATTCAGTTTGTTCGCTGTATCTTCCTCCTGGCAAGGAAAGAGATACAGCTGTTTTAGCTACAAAGTTAGCTAATTTAATTTCTCAACTCCTGCCTCCCTTTTTATTGATTGCCGACTTTAATACTCGACATCCCTTTAGGGGGACCATGATAACAACCCTAAAGGAAATATGATTGAGAAATTTCTGGGCACTAATGAGGCCAGCTTTATGTGTGTTGACTTGTCTCTCTGTTCACCAGGCTGTAGAGATGATTTTGACTTGACAGTGGATCCTGACTTGCGAAGCAGTGATCACTTCCCCATTGTAATAACACAATGTACAGGTAGTTGTCTTCCACCACCTTTCAAAAGATGGAATACAAAAAAAGCAAACTGTTATAAGTTCAGGCACGTCTTGAGCTATGATGGGTCCTTCCCTCATGAAGATATTGAAGTGGCTATTGATGATCTTCTGGCCCACGTCAATCATGCAGCTAATTCCTCCATCCCGCTCTCCGGCTCAAATGCTCCTAGACCACAATTGCCCTGGTGGTCTGCTGAATGCTCGAGAGTTGTCACTGAATGTAAACAGGCTTGCCGACGTTACCATCGATGCCCCACGATGGTAAAGAAACTTGCTCGTAACCGAGCAAGGGCAGCACGGCGACGCACCCTCCGACGAGCTCGAAAGACCTCGGATGGTTACATCGCATCGATATGTTGGCAGACCCCTGTAGACAAAATCTGGAAGAGGGTCAAAAAGCTATTGAGGGAAATCCAATGGCTTTACAGCTCCCAACAATGTTCAGGCCAGATAACTGTTGGGAGACTTGTTTCATAATTCAGATGTTTTGGCCGGATCGTTTGCTAATATTTCAAGCCCAGACAACTATTCTATCCAATTCCAGCGCTTTAGGCTCCAACATTAGCAGCATCCTATCAACTTTATGGAGCCTAACATAGATAATGAGCCTTATAAGCGGCTTTTTCTATCCATGAGCTCCATAATGCACTGAAGCACTGTGGATCCACGGCATCCGGATCGGATGGCATTTCCTATGATATGATTAGGAATATGCATCCATCCCTCCTCTCACATTTCCCTGAAATCTATAACTTCATCTGGATTAGGTGCTCCTTCCTTCTATGTGGAGGGAGGCTGTGGTTTTACCTTTCTGAAAACCAGGAAGAGATGGGATGGAACCCACTCATTACCGCCCCATTGCCCTTACTAGTTGTCCATGTAAATTGTTTGAGAGGATGATGAATACAAGACTGGTCTGGTTTTTGGAGACAAACCATCTTATATCTCCCTCTCAATCAGGGTTCAGAAAAAAACAGAGCACCATCGACCTGCTTGTTAGAATGGAGTCTTATATAAGAGATGCTTTTTCAAAGAGGCACCATTCTGTTGCTGTTTTCTTTGATATTGAGAAAGCATATAATACTCCTTGGAGGCGTGGTATCCTTAAGCAACTCCATGATTGGGGTCTGCGGGGCTTTCTTCCCAGGTTTGTCAAGCAATTCCTCATGTGGCACACACTACGTGTAAAAGTTGGAAATGCCATATCAGAGCCTGTAGAGCAAGTTGAGGGTGTACCACAGGGAAATGTTCTCTGTGGCCATCAATAGCATTATCGCAAATCTCCCAGCTGAGGTTTCCTCAACTGTATATGTGGATGACTTAGCGCTTATCTGTTCATCGCCTAGACTTCCATTTGTCATCCATAAGCTACAGCGGGTTATAAATACCATAGCTGATAATGCTTCTTCCAAGGGCTTCCGCTTTTCTGCAGTAAAGACCAAGGCTGTCCATTTTTACAATCATAGATTGGTGACATGGGACCCTCCCCATTTGTCACTCTATGGTGTCCCTGTCACCTCTGAGCCCCATTTCAGATTTCTAAGGGTGATCTTTGATTTGAGGCTTTCTTGGAGGCCTCATGTGGACGCCTTGAAAAGGTCTTGTCTGAAGAGAATGGACATAATGAAATTACTGTCACACACTTCTTGGGGAAGTGATCGTCGTACCCTGTGGCTTTTGTATTCAGCATTGGTTCAGTCAAAGTTTGACTATGGGTCACAGGTGAACTCTTCTGCCCCGCCGTCCATTCTTGAAATATTAAATACTGTGCACAACCAGGGTGTGCGCCTGGCTTCTGGAGCCTTCAAGTCCTTTCCTGTGTGGAATCTCTAAGCAGAGAAAGGGCTCTTCCTCTTCCTTTTCACAGGTTCAAGTCTAACCTCAAATATCTTTTTTAAACATGAACAATTAATACGGTCGCCAGTATATGAGTGCACATTCAATTTGTGAACAGTGGCCCTATATGATAGATTTCCATCTCTGGTTCGCCCCTTTGCTCTGCGCATGGCCAAGCACACAGGACATCTAAGGGAGTTTTCTGTTATTCCGTTTTCAATACCAAAGATTCCCCCATGGGTTATACCACCTGTAGTGGTATGCAAGGAGCTTACTGGTAGGCCCAAGGATCAGTTCTTGCCTGTAGACCTGAGAACCATGTATGATCAACACTCTTCCCACCATCAGCCTAGCACCTTTGTGTTCACTGATGGGTCCAAGTCATCGGATAGAGTTGGAGCTGCTGCTGTCTTCCCATCTCAGACCGCATTGGTTTGCCTACCAAGTGCAGCTTCTTTTTTTACAGCAGAACTTATTGCAATTCTTGCTGCACTCTTTGTTATTGCTCCTATGCCATCTGGTTGTCTTACAATTTTCTCTGACTCCCTTAGTTCTCTGGAGGCACTGGGTGCTTTTGGTTCTAGCCATCTGCTGGTTTCAAAGATCCAGTGGTGGCTTTTTTATCTTTCTATTCACAAGATTTCTTTTGTCTGCGGATGCCACGGCCAAGGAGACAGCATCATTGGGGACACCCCCATCAGCCCCAGTCCCACTTTGTGATGTCTCTCCTCTCATCGCCGAATATGCAATCGGCTTATGGCAGAAGCTGTGGGATGAGCTTCCACCCACCAAGCTCCATTCCATAAAACCTTCAGTCCTCCCATGGCCACGTACCATGAGACCACGTAGACTGGAGGTTATTTTGTGCCAACTGAGGATAGGCCATTGCTGCCTCACTCATGAGCATTTGATGAATGGCAGCCTCCACCTTTGTGCATCCTGTGCAGGGTGCAGCAGTCCATCCTTCACATCTTTGCTGAGTGTCCCATTTTGAGAAATCTTGGGAGGAGGGTCTTCCCTTTCATTACTGGGCAGATGGCCCCCAGCAGGTTCAGCAGCATCTTGTCTGAGACTCTTGTCTCTTTTAGTGTGAATAGAATTTTTTAATTTTTAGAAGAATCTAATCTTCTAGCCAAAATTTAATATATTGTTTCATGATTTTATATTCTCTGTTTTTGTATCTATTGTTGATCCATCTATAGTCTATGTTTTTATCCTTTGTCGAGTTCTCAATAGTTTATTTTTTATATCCTTTTACACCCTTTGATGGTTTTAAATTCCTGTACTTCCATTCTATTGATTTTAATTTCATAGCTATATTTTTGTATATTCTCCAGATGTCTATTTTTATTAAGAATTTTCATGCAAATTACCCGTCCTTGAATTTGGCTGCGGGCTAGGCCATTTGGGCTCTGCAGCATTTATTTTCGGCACTATTCATTTTATTCTCTAACTTCTTGCGTGTGTAAGTTGATAGAGAAATTGGTAAATGTTAGATTAACCTTTTTTTCTGGACTGCGGAGGCCATCTGTCTTCTCCACAGAGTGGCTTCCGCAAGTTCCACTCTACTTCAGATGCTCTGCTCCGACTGGAAAATGCTTTCTGCGAGGCCTTCGTAGACAGCATTACGCCACGTTATTTATTGATCTGGAGAAGGCCTATGATACCGCATAGCGATACGGTATCATGGAGACTCTCCACACGATGGGGGCGAGGGGACGCCTCCCAATGTTTATATCTGAATTTTTGCGAGATCGTCGATTCTGCGTATGGGGGGGGAGCCCTCTCCGGCCCAATGGAGCAGGAAGAGGATGTCCCACAGGAAAGTGTCCTCAGTGTCACACTCTTTGCCCCGAGCATCAACGGCATCACCTCGGTGCTGCCGGAAGATGTTCTCGCTACGCTCTACGTGGACGACCTTTCGATCTCTTTTGGCGCGGCCCAGATGCCAACTCTGGAGCGTTGACTCCAACAGGCATTGAACCGCGTCTCTCGCTATGCCGAAGCGCACAGGTTTTGGTTTTCTTTGGCCATGACTAAGGTGGTGCACTTCTGCCACCATCCACGGCTCCCCCCTGACCCAGACTTGTTTCTTAATGGGGGTACGCCTGGAAGTGGTTGAACCGCACCGTTTCCTTGGTCTTGTATTCGACCGACGCCTCCCTGGGAGGCTCATATTCGCAGCCTTAGGGTCTCTTGTACCCACGCAATGGATATTCTCTGTTCTGTGACGTTCAGCTCTTGGGGCGCTGATAGGGCTACTGCCTTACTTTTTTATCGATCCTTTGTTTGTTGGAAGCTCGACTACGGTTGTGAGTTTTATGCATCCGCAGCCGAGCGTTTATTGCGGAAGGTGGACTCGATCCACCACACTGGCCTTTGCCTGGTGCCTTTCGCACTTTCCCCATTGAGAGCCTACTTGTCGATGCTGGGGATATGCCACTCGCTCTGCGCCGTGCACAGTACATTATTTACCTGTAAGCGTGAGCCCGGCACCTCCCTCACCCGCCAACAGCTTTCACTTCATCAGCAGCCGATTTCGACGGTGATTATGCCCCCGAGAGACGCCAGTCATACCCTAAGCCCTCTGGGTTTAGGGCTAGGAAACTCTTTCGAGAGCTAGATATAGCTCTCGGGCCGGTGGCGCCCCTGGTTCTGCCACCCTGGAGGCTACCACTTTTGGCTATTTTTCGCCACGACTCTGCTCCCAAAGCTTGTACTGTGCCGAAAGTATTTCGTTTGACCTATTTGGAGCACACCTCCCCCGTAAGGGCCGCGGCGATTTGCCATCCTGGCCGCCGTGCTGATGGGACTCAGCACCCCGTCCGACCCCAGCTTAGCCTCTTCTCCTTCCTTCTAAAGACTTGTTTCCTCGCTTTTCATACAACCTGTCCCACAACTTTCAATGGTCAGCCTCTAATTTCACAGGGTAGATGCTGACCTTCTTCTCAGTCAACCGTCCCGGATCGGGGCGGAGGGGAAAGGGACAATGTTCCCTAACCCCTGAGCTCCGGTCTGGGGTGGTTGGTTTTTAACAACCTGCTTCATCCCCACCCATACCTTCCTCACATCCCTTTTCCTCTCCTCTTCACAATCTATTAATTTTTATGCCGTGTCCAAGGTGGAGCCGCCATCCCGATGGATTGCCAGGCCAACAGGTGGGAGGGGTGGTCCCAAATGGCGGCGCATGGCTCTGCCGGGCTTGTAAGCACCTCTTGCAGTGCGGGCAACTGCGAGAGGTGATGAGCTATTGCGTCCCGTAGCACAAATAGGGTCACCATGCCCAATGATGAGAAAATAAACCATCTTCCCCTAATTCCCCCTTGCTCATCGACGGAGCCGCCCTCATGCAGCTCCACCCAAAAAATGGAGGTCCTCCCCCCTGTGCTTGCGCAGCCCCGTAAGGGGCGCGGCGATTTGCCATCCTGGCCGCTGTGCTGATGGTACTCAGCACCCCGTCCAACCCCAGCTTAGCCTCTTCTCCATCTTTCAAAACACTTGTTTCCTCGCTTTTCATACAACCTCTCTCACAACTTTCAATGGTCAGCCTCTAATTTCACAGGGTAGATGCTGACCTTCTTCTCAGTCAACCGTCCCGGATCGGGGCGGAGGGGAAAGGGACAATGTTCCCTAACCCCTGAGCTCCGGTCTGGGGTGGTTGGTTTTTAACAACCTGCTTCATCCCCACCCATACCTTCCTCACATCCCTTTTCCTCTCCTCTTCACAATCTATTAATTTTTATGCCGTGTCCAAGGTGGAGCCGCCATCCCGATGGATTGCCAGGCCAACAGGTGGGAGGGGTGGTCCCAAATGGCGGCGCATGGCTCTGCCGGGCTTGTAAGCACCTCTTGCAGTGCGGGCAACTGCGAGAGGTGATGAGCTATTGCGTCCCGTAGCACAAATAGGGTCACCATGCCCAATGATGAGAAAATAAACCATCTTCCCCTAATTCCCCCTTGCTCATCGACGGAGCCGCCCTCATGCAGCTCCACCCAAAAAATGGAGGTCCTCCCCCCTGTGCTTGCGCAGCCCCGTAAGGGGCGCGGCGATTTGCCATCCTGGCCGCTGTGCTGATGGTACTCAGCACCCCGTCCAACCCCAGCTTAGCCTCTTCTCCATCTTTCAAAACACTTGTTTCCTCGCTTTTCATACAACCTCTCTCACAACTTTCAATGGTCAGCCTCTAATTTCACAGGGTAGATGCTGACCTTCTTCTTAAGTCAACCGTCCCAGATCGGGGCTGAGGGAGGAGGGGACAATGTTCCCTAACCCCTGAGCACCGGTCTGGGGTGGATGGTTTTTAACAACCTGCTTTATCCCCACCCATACCTTCCTCACATCCCTTTTCTTCTCCTCCTCACAATCTATATATTTTTTACGCCGTGTTCAAGGTGGAGCCGCCATGCCGATGGACTGCCAGGCCACCAGGCGGGAGGGGTGGTCTTAAATGGCGGCGCCTGGCTCTGTTGGGCTTGTAAGCACCTCTTGCAGTGCGGGCTACTGCGAGAGGTGATGCGCGATTGCATCCCGTGTCAAAAAGAGGGTCACCATGCTGAATGATGAGTTTAAAAAAAAACCCAACCCCCAACTTTCCCTATAACATCGACGGAGCCGCCCTTGGGCAGCTCCAGCAAAAAAATGGAGGTCGCCCCCCTGTGCTTGCTCAGGGAACCCTCCATTTCTCTCTAACCGGAGAGGAGGCTTACTCCTCTCCTTCGCCTACGGGTGTAGGGGACTCCCCTTCACCCCCTTCTCTGGAGGTGCTTTCGGGCGCCTCCCTTTTACCAGCGGCAGTCCCCTGTGTTCTTTCCAAGGCGACTGCCAAGAAAGCAAGCAGGCAGCCCTTAGCCAGCCGCTCCACATCGAAGCGGCTCGGTAGGGCAAACCCCCTTAGGGGGGGAGAGGGAAGCCAGGCCCCTTCGGTCGCTTCCCTCAAAAGACCTGCTGGCAAGAATATTGAACCTTGCCGGGGTCAAGGCCCATGCCTCCCCAAAGAAGACTAGTGACGATACTGCCAACGGGACCTGCGACGTCTTGGGAGGGGGATGGCCAACTGGAGGCCCTCCCTGAGATAGACATGGTCCTTGAGGAAACCCAGCCTCAGACGGTAGGGCCTTCCATGGGGGATAATCCTGGTTAGACGCCAAGCACCGAACCCGAATCCGCCCCGATGCAAGGTCCTCCTCAAACGGCTGTGGTTTCCGAAGCAGTACAAGGAGGGGAGGGATCTCCGCCGACCGGTGCCCCCACGACTACCAGGACCTTCTCCATTTCAGAGAATGACCTGGCTGAGGCCGGTCCATCTGGCCTGGAGGCTTCTTCCGGCGGAGGTGAGAAGCGGGTTCATTCCCCGCCCTCCTCTCCAAAAAAGAAAAAGACTAGAAAGACAAAGAAGACTCGGGGCCCCTCTCCATCCGCGGGGGCTGCGGGGACGGATGGGTCTGCTACCACTTTGGTAGGCGACCAAGCCAAGATCGGCACATCCGGCCACTCTAACCCCCCGTGTGCGGAGCCCCTGACTAAGACTAACACCAAGAGTGCGCAGGGTGGAACCTCGATGACATCGGGACCCCTCATTCAGAGGTTACTTGGCGTTTTCTAGCCCGTTGGCTTCAAACGCTTCCTCGTTATTCGCTCCACTGATGGCACCATGTTGTCCAAGGGCAACATGATTCATCAGAGGAGAGGATTAGCTAGTGTAATTGGTAGAGAGCCGAAGGTGACCCGTTTCTCGGATGGGAGCCTTCTGGCGAATCCCGACGAGGCGGCCAAAATAAGTGCTCTTCGGACACTTCATGGCACCTCGGTGAGTGGGACGCCGCACTCTACCATGAACTTTGTGAAAGGAGTAGAGTATGCGAGGGAACTTGTTGACTACTCCATTGAGGACATCACCCTAGAGCTGGCCGACCATGGGGCGGTCAAGGTCGAACGTGTGATGAGAAAACAGGGAGGGGCCTCGAGACCCACCCCTATGCTCTTCGTCACGTTCGACTGTGACAAGCTCCCTGAGTCGGTGCGTGCCGGTTGGTACCGCTACCGCGTGAAGGCATTCGTGCCACTGCCGCGGTGGTGCTATTACTGTCAACGCTTCGGCTATACGAATCGCTCATGTAGACTTACAAAGTCAGGGTCACCCGAAGTCTGTGTAAATTGCTCCAAGGTCGCACACGATAATTCCAAATCGTGTGTGGCCAAGTGTGTCAATTGCGGAGAGCCGCACCCCGCTTCTTCGAAGCAATGTGGTGCATATCACCTTGAGAAGGAAATCCTGGCCGTTCAGGCCCAGGATCGACTCTCATTCCGCGAGGCTAAGGACTTGGTCCTGGCGCGCCCGGCTCTGCCTGGGACGTCATATGCCTCAATAGTTAGAAAGGCACCCTCTGCTCGTGCCCCATCCAGGCCAACGAGCACAGTTGTTTCCGCGCCCATTCGGAGTCCTTCTGTGGGCTCTGCCCAACCTGGGCGCTCCCCTGGTAAAGCTGGCGGCAAAAAGGGTTCATACCCAGCCCCGGCTAAAACGAGGGCTCCCCCCTCTTCCCCCAGCGTGACCGTTTCCCGTAAGGCGAAACGGCCACGCGCCTCCACCGAGTCGTTAGATTCACAGGAGGCAACACCCCTGAAGATGGTCGCTAGGCCATCTTCGGGGGTTCCTAAAGCTGTCCTCCGAAAGGAGGACAGCAACAAAGGAGCTTCGGCTTCTTCGCCTACGCCCCGAGGTGGAGCGAGTGGCTCGGAGACGGTGGTTCCTCGAAAAGAGGGCCCTTCGCCTCCGAAGCCGCAACGCCCGCCTAAGGTTTCGAGGCGGAGGGAGGAAAAGACTCGCATGGCGAGCCCAACCTCCCCCAATAAGTCCTAGAAGGCGACAGCGCCTTCAGCGCTTTGTCCGGCCAACAGGGCCCGGGGTTATGCCCCCGGGAAGCGTACGGCCATTCCCGTGAGGGTCTTCTTTTCGAGGAGGGCCCCCGCGTCTCCTCCGAGCTAGGCCTGGAGGGCATATTCCTTCAATGGAATTCCCGTGGACTCCGGGCCAACTGGGAGGAGCTGCGGAGGCTCGTCTCGTCTCGTTACCCGTTAGCAATCTTTTTGCAGGGAAGTATGCTAGGCGCGTGCCCCCTGCCTGCCCTCCCGGAGTATAATGGTCTTGCGACCCCACCACCGCGGGATGGCCGGGCTGGGAGATGCGCGGTTTACACCCGGCGTGATTTCTCCGTTCTTCCTTTCTCTTTAGATACCTCCTTTCAGGCTGTGGCTGTGCAGCTGCACCTGGATAGGAGGTATACTATCGATTCTGCGTACATTCCACCGTCAGCTGACTTCGACGCGGGGGACTTCCGCCGCGTCTTGGCACGGTTGCCGAGGCCCTATCTCATGCTTGGAGATCTGAACGGCAGGCATCCTCTCTGGGGAGATTAGGGCTAGGTTCCGGTATATTTCGAAGCACGCCCGCCGCTCTTCTTGGCGGGCATACCTGTCTTCACTTAACGGGAAGACCCCCTTAGCTGAGGTGTGGAAGCGAGTCAAAAGGATTCGGGGCAAGTTCTCGCAGGAGCCCCCTCCCGTTCTCCGGCAGAATGGGACCGCAATCTCGGACCCCGCGTCCGTGGCGGAATCCTTAGCGACCGCTTTTTCCGCATTCTCTAGCCGTGATGCTGCTCCGCCAGCATTCAATGCACGTCGTGATGTCGTGGAAGGCCGCCGGCTGGACTTTACCTCCAGAGGCCGGCACATTCTTGTCGAATGTCCCAGTCTGGGTGATCTTCGTGCATGACACCTGTCCCGGTACCGGGATGGGCGGGGTCGCTACCGCCTGTCCCTTGTACTCGGGACGAGTGCGTGCACTTTGACTGGTCGACATGTTGACTTTTGGGGGGAGGCCAGCCTTCTCCCTTTCATTTAACCAGGTTCAATTGTTGTTGTTTTTGTTATTGCTTTGTTATTGTTATTGTTATTTCTTTTATTGTTGTAACCTGTTCAATTTTTTAAAGTAGCCTAGAACAAGGCTGTTTGTTTACGGCGACTTATGCCTAAGTCGGCAGTCGCCAGATAGCTCCTTAATTAATAAAAATACGTCCAGAGGCCGAGAACCCTTCAACGACAAGTTTACTGTGAGTGAGTTGCATTCCGCTCTCGCTTCGTGCGCGGACACCGCCCATTGTCCGGACGATGTCCCGTACGCCATGCCTCGACACCTGGGTGAGCGAGGCATGGCCTTTCTGTTAGATTTGTTCAACAGAATCTTGGTGGAAGGTCTTCTCCCAGACTCCTGGCGAATCGCTACTGTGCTCTCCTTTCGCAAGCCGGGGAGAGATCACTCTACTCCGACCGGTTTCCGCCCAATCTCTCTAACCTCTTGCGTGTGCAAGTTGATGGAGAAATTGGTAAATGTTAGATTAGCCTTTTTTCTGGACAGCGGAGGCCATTTGTGTTATACGCAGTGCAGCTTCCGCAAGTTCCATTCCACTTCGGATGCTCTGCTCCGACTGGAAAATGCCGTCTGCGAGGCTTTCCTTCGTAGACAGCACTACGCCACGGTCTTTTTCGATCTGGAGAAGGCCTATGATACCGCATGGCGATACGGTATCATGGAGACTCTCCTACACGATAGTGGCGAGGGGACACCTCCCAATGTTTATATCTGAATTTTTGCGAGATCGTCGATTCCGCGTACGGGTGGGGGGAGCCCTCTCCGGCCCAAAGGAGCAGGAAGAGGGTGTCCCGCAGGGAAGTGTCCTCAGTGTCGCACTCTTTGCCCTGAGCATCAACGGCATCACCTCGGTGCTGCCGGAAGATGTTCTTGCTCTGCTCTACGTGGACGACCTTTCGATCTCTTTTGGCGTGGCCCAGATGCCAACTCTGGAGCGTCGAATCCAACAGGCATTGAACCGCGTCTCTCGCTTGTCCGAAGCGCACAGGTTTCGGTTTTCTTTGGCTAAGACTAAGGTGGTGCACTTCTGCCTCTATCCACGGTTTCACCCCGACCCAGATTTGTTTCTTAATGAGGTGCGCCTGGATGTGGTTGAGTCGCACCGTTTCGTTGGTCTTGTATTCGACCGACGCCTCACCTGGGAGGCTCATATTCGCAGCCTTAGGGTCTCCTGTACCCGCGCCATGGACATTCTCCGTTCCGTGACGTTCAGCGCTTGGGGCGCTCATAGGACTACTGCCCTACTTTTTTATCGATCCTTTGTTCGTTTGAAGCTCGACTACGGATGCGAGTTTTATGCATCCGCAGCCGAGCGTTTATTGCGGAAGGTGGATTCGATCCACCACACCGGCCTTCGCCTTGCGTCCCGTGCCTTCCGCACTTCCCCCATTGAGAGCCTGTTGGTCGATGCTGGGGAGATGCCATTCGCTCTGCGCCGCGTGCAGTGCATCACCCGCCTGTACGCGCGCGCCCGGCGCCTCCCTCAGTCGCCAACAGCTCTCACTGCTTCCGCAGCTGATCTCGATGGTGCCTATGCCGCCGAGAGACGCCAGTCTTACCCTAGCCCCTTCGGGTTTAGGGCCAGGAAACTCCTTCGAGAGGTAGATATAGCTCTCGGACCGGTGGCGCCCCTGGTTGTGCCCAGGATGCCACCCTGGAGGGTACCACATTTGGCTATTTGTCGCCACGCCTCTGCTCCTAAAGCTTTTACTGCGCCGGGAGTAGTGCGTTCGACCTTTTTGGAGCACACCTCGTTTCACGCTGGAACCGTGCCAGTGTATACGGATAGCTCCAAGTCCCAAGAGGGGGTCGGTTTCCACGCCGTATCCCCTCTGTTTAAAGTCAGTTTGGCTCTGCCAGGCGCTGCGTCTGTCTTCACAGCCGAGTTGGTTGCAATACATCGCTCTGTTCGGAAGATAACGCGACGTGCCCGGTCTGGAGGCTGGGTTGTGATTTATAGCGATTCACAAAGCGCCCTGAGTGCTCTCGGTGTATTGGAATCTCCGCATCCCCTGGTTCGCGATATCTGTCACCCCACGGTTTTGGTAAGCCGGGCGGATGTCAAGATTATCTTTTTCTGGGTACCTGGACATGTCGGATTTGCGGGGAATGAGGGCGCCAAAGAGTCTGTGATGAGTAGCAGAATAGACCAGCGTTTCGCTCTTCTTTACACCAACTAAATCGCAGAAATACGGGCAGCTCTCCGGGCTTCTTTGCAAAGAAGATGGGAGATGGTTGAAGGGAACTTAAGGTTGCGTGCCATTTCGCCGGGACTGTTCCCATGGACCTACCCCCCAATGCTGCGACGGCTTCAGGTTGCTTTCTGTCGTCTCGGAATTGGACCCAATCGCCTGACGCAGCACCATACGATGGAGCACCCGCCTGCGCCATACGATTTTTTGGAGGACCTTGCTTCCTCCACTTTATTTGATCCTTTTTTGAAGGTCACATGTTCCTGCACCAGGGGGAGGCGGGCCTTCCCACGATTCCGGGGCACATTTCCTTCTTGCCTTTTTTTTCTGAATTTTTTTTTAGCCTGTGTTATTTAAATATTATTTGTTTTTTATAATATAGCCTAATAATAGGCTAAAATTTATGGTGACTTAGGCCCAATTAGGCAGTCACCAGATGAGCTACCATAATAAAACCAGCTTAGCCTCTCTTCCTTCCTTCTTTCAGATAGTCTGTATTTCTCCCCTACTTTGTCACTTTTCATACAACCTCTCCCACAACTTTCTCTGGTCGGCCTCTATTTTCACAGGGGGCTGAGGGGGAAGGGGACAATGCTCTCTAACCCCTGAGCTCCGGTTTGGGATGGGGGTTTTTTAACAACGTGCTTCATCCCCACCCATAGCTTCCTCACATCCCTTTTCCTTTCATCTTCACACTCTATCAATTTTACGCCGTGTCCAAGGTGGAGCCACCATGCCGATGGACTGCCAGACCACCAGGCGGGAGGGGTGGTCCTGAATGGCGGCACCTGGCTCTGCCAGGCCTGTACGCACTCCTTGCAAAGCGGCTACTGCGAGGGGTGATGAGCTATTGCTTCCCATAGAAAATTTAGGGTCACCATGCCCAATGATGAGAAAAATTAAAATCTCCCCTTAATTTTCCCTAATACATCGACAGAGCCGCCCTCGGGCAGCTCCAAAGAAAAATGGAGGTCCCCTCCCTGTGCTTGTGCAGAGGACCCTCCAAACTTCTCTAAGCAGAGAGGAGGCTTACTCCTCTCCTACGCCTACGGGTGTAAGGGACTCCCCCTCACCCCCTTCTCTGGAGGTGCTTTCGGGCCCCTTCCTGTTTCCAGCGGCAGTCCTTCCTTTTCTTTCCAAGGGGACTGCCAAGAAAGCCAGCAGGCAGCCCATAGCCGACCGCGCACCATTGAAGCGGCTCGGTAGGGCAAACCCCCTTAGAGAGGAGAGGGAAGCCAGACCCCTTGGGTCGCTTCCCTCAAAAGACCTACTGGTAAGAATATTGAACCTTGCCGGGGTCAAGGCCTGTGCCTCCCCACACCTGACTAGTGACAATGATGCCAATGGGACCTGCGATGTTTGGGGGGAGATGGGACCGCCCAACTGGAGTCCTCCCCCTGAGATAGACATGGTCCTTGAGGCAGCCCAGCCTCAGACAGTAGGGCCTTCCATGGGAGGGAAACCGGGCTCGGCGCCCAAACACCGAACCCGAATCCGCTCCTATGCAAGGTCCTCCTCAAATGTCTAGGGTTTCCGAAGCAATACAAGGAGCGGGGGGTATCTCCTCCGGCCGGTGCCTCTACGACTGCCAGGGCCTTCTCCATTTCGGAGAAGGACTTGGCTGAGGCCGGTCCATCTGGCCTAGGGGCTTCTGACGGCGGAGGTGAGAAGTGGGTTCATTCCCCGCCCTCCTCTCCAAAAAAGAAAAAGACAAAAAAGACTCGGGGCTCCTCTCCATCCGCGGGGGCTGCGGGGACGGATGGGTCTGCTGCCACTTTGGTAAACAACCAAGCCAAGATCGGCACATCCGGCATCTCTGCCCCGCCCCCTCCCAAGTGTGGAGCCACCGACTAAGAAGAAAAGAGCGCAAGGCGGAGCCTCGATAACGTTGGGGCCCCTCATTCAGAGGCTCCCTGGCGTTTTGGAGCCCACTGGCTTTAAATGCTTCCTCGTTATTCGCTCCACTGATGGCACCATGTTGTCCAAGGGCAACATGATCCATCAGAGGAGAGGATTAGCTAGTGCAATTGGTAGAGAGCCGAAGGTGACCCGTTTTTTGGACGGGAGCCTTCTGGCGAATCCCGCCGAGGCGGCCAAGATAAGTCTCTTCGGACACTTCATGGCACCCCGGTGAGTGTGACCCCGCACTCTACCATGAACTTTGTGAAAGGAGTAGTTTATTCAAGGGCTCTCCTTGACTAATCCATAGAGGACATCACCTTAGAGCTGGCCCACCATGGGGCGGTAGGGGTCGAACGTGTGAGAAGAAAACAGGGAGGAGCCTCGAGACCCACCCCTACACTCTTTGTCACGTTCGACCCTGACAAGCTCCTTGAGTCGGTGCGTGCCGGTTGGTACCGCTACCGCGTGAAGGCATTCGTTCTACTGCCGCGGCGGTGCTATTACTGTTACCGCTTCGGCCATACGAATCGTTCTTGTAGACGCGCAAAGTCGGGATCACCCGAAGTCTGTGTAAATTGCTCCAAGGCCGCACATAAGTCTAAATCGTGTGTGGCCAAGTGTGTCAATTGCGGAGAGCCGCACCCTGCTTCTTCGAAGCAATTAGGTGCATATCTCCTTGAGAAATAAATGGTGGCCGTTCAGGCCCAAGGTCGACTCTCATTCTGCGAAGCTATGGACTTGGTCCTGGTGCGCCCGGCTTTGCCTGACGTCATATGCCTCAATAGTTAGAATGGCACCCTCTGCTCCTGGCCCAGCCAGGCCAACGAGTACGGTTGTTTCTGCGCCCATTTCGGAGCCCTTCTGTGGGTTCTACTCAACCCGGGCGCTCCCCTGTTAAATCTGGCAGCAAAAAGGGTTCACACCCAGCCCCGGCTAAAACCAGGGCTGCCCCCTCTTCTCACAGCGTGACCGTTTCCCGTAAGGCGAAACGGCCACGTGCCTCCACCGAGTCATTAGACTCACAGGAGGCAACACCTCTGAAGTTGGTCGCCAGGCCATCTTCCGGGGTTCCTAAAGCTGTCCCCCGAAAGGAGGACAGCAACAAAGGAGCTTCGGCTTCTTCGCCCACGCCCCGAGGTGGAGCGAGTGGCTCGGAGACGGTGGTTCCTCGAAAAGAGGGCCCCCCGCCTCCGAAGCCGCAACGCCCGCCTAAGGTTTCGATGCGGAGGGAGGAAAAGACTCGCATGGCGAGCCCAACCTCCCCCAATAAGCAAACAGCACCAGGATTTCTGCCACCGGGAAGAGTACAGCGGTTCCCGTGAGGGTCTTCTCTTTGAAGAGGACCCCCGCATGTCCTCCGAGCTAGGCCTGGAGGGCATATTTCCTTAATGAAATTGCCGCAGACTCAAGACCAACTAGAAGGAGCTGCGGTGGCTAGTATTCTGCCGTTCCCCGTTAGCTATCTTTTTGCAGGAGACCATGCTTGACACGTTCCCCCTGCCCAGCCTCCAGGGGTATAAGGGTTTTGCGACCACAGTAACACCGGATGGGGGATGGGACCGAGCTGGAAGATGCGTGATTTACACCCGGCATGATGTCTCCGTTCTTCTCTTCGCTTTAGATACCTCCTTTTAGGTAGTAGCTCTGCAGCTGCACCTGGATAGGAGGTATACTGTTATTTCCGCGTACATTCCACCGTCAGCCGACTTCGACGAGGAGGACTTCCGCTGCGTCGTGGATCGGTTGCCGAGGCCTTTTCACTTGCTCGAACATCTGAACAGTAGACATCCCTCTGACGAGACTACTTGATTAATCCCAGGGGTCAAGTACTTGACGAGCTGGAGATAGGTCTCCTACATGTGGATGAGTTTATGCATCACTGCCCGACAACGATTTCATTTTCCTGCCTCGATCAATCTTTGTGCTCTCCGGATGCACAGCCTGATTTTTGGGGGGGAGGGATGACCTCCATGGTAGTGATCACTTTACCATTCAAATCTCATTTTCTGATCCGCTGCCACCCGAGACCTCGCCCCGTTGGTGTTTGGAGCGGGCGCGGTGGTCTTCATTTCAGGAAATGACTTATTATCTGTCTCATTGGAGGAGTTTAAGTCAGGAGATGAGTCCGTTGAGTTCTTTTCCGGAAACCTCATCGCCGTGGGCCAAACTACTATTTTTAGAACTTATGACCGTTTAGCATGCTGACCGCTCCTGTGGTGGTCAGCTGAGTGTGAGACCACCCTCAAACAGAAGCGTTATGCCTACATGCGCTATAAGTGCCGCCCGAACGACTTTACTATCGGTGAATTTCGTCGAGCTATGGCTATGTCCGGTATATTTCTAGCAGAGCTGTGCTGTGAAGGAGAGTCAAACGATTCGAGGCAAGTTCTCGCAAGACCCTACCCCCGTTCTCCAGGAGAATGGGACTACAATCTTGCCTCCCCCCCCAATCCGTGGTGGAATCCTTGCGACCATATTCTCTAGTCGGGATGCTGCTCCACCAGCATTCAATGTGAGCCTTGATGTCGTGGAAAACCACCCACTGGACTTTACCTTCAGAGGCGGAGAACCCTTCAACGATAGATTTAATCTTAGTGAGTTGCGTTCCGCTCTCGTTTCGTGCGCGGACACCACCCCTGGTCCAAACGATGTCCCGTACACCATGCTTCGACACCTGGGTGAGTAAGGCATAGCCTTTCTGTAAGATTTGTTCAACAGGATCTGGATAGAGGGTATCCTCCCAGAATTCTGACCAATCGCTACTGTGCTCGCTTTTCGCAAACCGAGGAGAGATCACTACTCCGGCCGGCTTCCGCCCAATCTCTCTAACCTCCTGCGTGTGCAAGTTGATGGAGAAATTGGTAAATGTTAGATTAGCTTTTTTTTATGAAGAGCGGAATCCATCTGTCTTCTTCACAGTGCGGCTTCGGCAAGTTTAACTCCACGTCTGCGAGGCTTTCCTTCGTAGACACGACTACGCCACGGTGTTTTTCGATCTGGAGAAGGCCTATAATACCTCATGGTGATACGGTATCATGGAGACTCTCTACACGATGGGGGCGAGGGGACGCCTCCCAATGTTTATATCTGAATTTTTGAGATCGTCTATTCCGTGTACGGATGAGGCAAGCTATTCCGGCCCAATGGAACAGGAAGAGGGTGTCTCGTAGAGAAGTGTCATCGGTGCTGTTGGAAGATGCTCTCGCTACACTACGTGGACGACCTTTCGATCTCTTTTGGCCGGTCCAGATTCTAACTCTTGAGGGTCGATTCCAATAAGCATTTATAGCGACTCACAAAGCGCCCTGATTGCTCTCGGGGCATTGAATCTCAGCACCCTCTGGTTCGCGATACCCGTGACGCCACGGTTTTGGCGAGCCGGGTGGATGTCGAGATTATCTTATGCCGAGTTCCTGGCCATGTAAGAATTGCACTCCAATGAGGGCGCCACAGTGTCGGTGATCGCACCAGCGTTTCGCTCCTTCTCACACCGACTACACTGCAGGGATCAGGGCAACCTTCCTGGATGCTTGATAAAGAAGATGGCAGGCAGCCGAGGGAAACGTAAAGGTGCGTGCCATTGCGCCGCAACTGTTCCCACGGATCTACCCCTCAATGCTACGACGGCTTCAGGTCACTTTCTTTCGTCTTCGAATTGTTTTTACTCCCGGGACGCGCCGCCATTTGATTGACACTTCCTTAATGTGATGACTGCGTTGTTCCCAGTTCTGTTCGGCCACCTGTTCCGATACCTGTCCCGGTATCGGAACGGGTTGGTTCGCTACCTCTTGTCCCTTGTAAACTGGACGAGTTTGTGTAAACCGACTCCTGGACTCTCTGATTTTTTGGAGGAGGCTGGCCTCCTCCATTTTATTTGACTCTTTGTGCTAGTTTGCATGTTTCGGCGACGGTGGGGGGGTGGGCGAGCCTCCTTCTCGCACGTTTGGCTATTCTTCGTTCCGTCTTTGCATAATATTTTTTTTTACTCGAACAGTGAACGTACATATTATAATAGCATTAACTGCATATTTTATTTTCAGGTTCCATGTCGGGCTTCAAATGTGGTCGAGGTTGGTCTCTCACAGTCTAACTCTTACGCGTTTCTGTGTGACAAGAGAGAAATGCTCGAGAAGAAGTCGCTCACTCCTGAGAAGCATCTGAAATGCAGTTATTGTCCATATAAAACAACGAAAATACAGAATCTTCGGGGACATGTAAGAACCCACACGGGTGAAAAGCCATTCAAATGCAGTGCTTGTTCCTTTCAAGCAGCACAAATGAATAATCTTCGGCGACATGAAAGAACCCACACGGGTGAAAAGCCTTTCAAATGCAGTTCCTGCCCTTATCGAGCAGCCCTAATTGGTTCTCTTAAGACACATGAAAGAACCCACACTGGTGAAAAACCTTTCAAATGCAGTTCCTGTCCCTTTCAAGCAGCACAAATGAATAATCTTCAGCGACATGAAAAAACCCATATGGATGAAAATCCTTTCAAATGCAGTTCTTGTCCCTATCAAGCACCGAAAATTGGGGTCCTTAAGAGACATGAAAGAACCCACATAGGTGAAAAACCCTTCAAATGTATATCCTGCCCATATCAAGCAGCAAATATTGGGGCTCTTAAAACACATGAAAGAACTCACACAGGTGAAAAACCTTTTAAATGCACTTCCTGCCCTTATCAAGCAGCGAGCATTGGGGCTCTTAGAACACATGAAAGAACTCACACTGGTGAGAAACCTTTCAAATGCAGTTCCTGTGCCTTTCAAGCAGCACAAATGAATACTCTTCGGCGACATGAAAGAACCCATACAGGTGAAAAGCCTTTCAAATGCAGTATCTGCCCTTATCAAACAGCCCAACTCGCCGGTCTTACGACACACAGAAGAACCCACACAGGTGAGAAGCCTTTTAAATGCAGTTCCTGCTCCTATCGATCAGCATCCAGAAGTAATCTTGTAAGGCATATAATCAAGCACTAGAACATAGAGCCTTTCAAATGTGATTCTTCTTCCCAGCATTGTAATTCCATATATTATATTAAAAGCCATTAAATAAGAAAACACTCATCAGGAAAGTCTTCGTATATACAAGTTGACTTGATCCAACTGGTCTCTCCCTTGAGAGACCCCAAGTCAGCGCCAATACCCCTCTTTCCCCACCACTAATCGGATAGAAAACTGCGGAGCTCTGGTCTAATTGCATGTTTCTGCGCGTGCTAGGCCAACACAGTAATGACATTCCACAGCCTCTCCAAATAAATGTCACTTGTGAAATGTTTTATCTCTCCCCCACCCCACCCCCGAGTGATAGCACGCATTGGACAAGAGCAATTGCCACAAAGACGGATGGTCCCACTCCCGCACCAGGTTTCAATTAATTTAAGTATACAAAAATGCATTGGTACATATCCTATTTACCACACGAAAAGCCTATTGGGCGCGCGAATATAGAGGAGCGCGCAACTCTAATGAACACTCTATGTCCCCATCAGAGCTTTTGTGATTGACCATTATATCAGAGATTCATCACACAAAAGCAAAAAGGCTGCGTCCTACACAAATCGCCCCCAAGAGCCCCGTACTGGGCATGGCTGTTTCTCTGGCCTTCGTGTAGACGGCCTCGTCTGCCCCTCCTCCACAAGCTTAGCCTCCCCATTCTCTCGCTATATCGACCTTCCTCTCAAGTAATTCGCTATCATCTACTTCGATTAGGGTGGCCCAGTCATTGGGTTGACAAACACTGACAGGAGCTGGTTCTTCTCACTTTAGTCAAGACAATTTAACTTGCTTCCTCACTTTCCTTACCAGCCTTCCATTATTTGTCATCTTCTAGTTTCTTAGGATAGTCTTTGACCAGCTTCCTCTCAACCATTCCTCCCAGATCGGGGCTGGGGGAGAGTTCAATATCCATTTTCGCCTTGCTACTATCTGGGTTGGTGGGTTTAAACAACATGCTTCTCTTTCCCCTTCCGTAAGGGGCGCGGCGATTTGCCATCCTGGCCGCCGTGCTGATGGGATCCAGCGCTCCGTCCGGCCCCAGCTTAGCCTCTCTTCCTTGCCTCAGATGGCCTGTATTTCTTCCCCACTTCGTCGCTTTTCAAACAACCTCTCCCACAGCTTTCTCTGGCCAGCCTCTAATTTCACAGGGTAGATACTGACTTTCTTCTCAGCCAACCGTCCTGGATCGGGGCTGAGGGGGGAGGGGACAATGTTCCCTAACCCCTGAGCTCTGGTCTGGGTGGTTGGTTTTTAACAACCTGCTTCATCCCCACCCATAGCTTCCTCACATCCCTTTTCCTCTCCTCTTCACAATCTATCTTTTTTACGCCGTGTCCAAGGTGGAGCCGTCATGCCAATGGACTGCCAGGCCACCAGGTGTCAGGGGTGGTCTCAAATGGCGGCGGCTGGCTCTGCCGGGCCTGTAAGCACCTCTTGCAGTGTGGGCTACTGCGAGAGGTGATGCGCGATTGCGTCCCGTGATACAAATAGGGTCACCATGCCCAATGATGAAAATAAAAAAAACCGTCAACTTCAACTGTATCATTAACGGAGCCGCCCTCAGGCAGCTCCACCGAAAAAATGGAGGTCCCCCACCCCCTGTGCTTGCGCAGGGGACCCTCCATATATCTCTAACCGGAGAGGAGACTTACTCCTCTCCTTCGCCTACGGGTGTAGGGGACTCCCCCTCACCCCTTTCTCTGGAGGGGCTTTTGGGCACATCCTTTTTTCCAGCGGCAGTCCCCTCTGTTCTTTCCAAGGGGACTGCCAAGAAAGACAGCAGGCAGTCCTTAGCCAGCCGCTCCACATCGAAGCGGCTCGGTAGGGCAAACCCCCTTAGGGCGGAGAGGGAAGCCAGGCCCCTTCGGTCGCTTCCCTCAAAAGACCTGCTGGCAAGAATACTAAACCTTGCCGGGGTCAAGGCCTATGCCTCCCGAAACAAGACTGGTGACGCTGCCAAGGGGACCTGCGATGTCCTGGGAGAGGATGGCCAACTGGAGGCCCCTCCTGTGATAGACATGGTCTTTGAGGAAACCCAGCCTCAGACGGTAGGGCCTTCCATAAGGGGGAATCCGAGCTCGGCGCTAAGCACCGAACCCGAATACGCCCCTATGCAAGGTCCTCCTCAAACGGCTGGGGCTTCCGAGGAAGTACAAGGAGGGATGGATCTAATCTAACCGGTGCCCTTGCGACCACCAGGACCTTATCCATTTCGGAGAAGGACCTGGCTGAGGCCGGTCCATCTGACTTAGGGGCTCCTATCCGCGGAGGTGAGAAGCGGGTTCATTCCCCGCCCTCCTCTCCAAAAAAGACTAAGAAGACTCGGGGCTCGTCTCCATCCGCGGGGGCTACGGGGACGGATGGGTCTGCTGCCACTTTGGCAAGCGACCAAGCCAAGATCGGCACATCCGGCCCGGGTGCGGAGCCCCTGACCACAACTAAGACCAAAAGTGCACAGGGCGGAGCCTCGATGACATCGGAGGCCCTGATTCAGAGGCTACCTGGCGTTTTCGAGCCCGCTGGCTTCAAACGCTTCCTCGTTATTCGCTCCACTGATGGCTGCATATTGGCCAAGGGCAACATGATCCATCAGAGGAGAGGATTAGCTAGTGTAATTAGTAGAGAGCCGAAGGTGACCCGTTTCTCGGACGGGAGCCTTCTGGCGAATCCCGCCGAGGCGGCCAAGATAAGTGCTCTTCGGACAATTCATGGCACCCCAGTGAGTGTGACGCCGCACTCTACCATGAACTTTGTGAAAGGAGTAGTTTATGCGAGGGAACTCGTTGACTTCTCCATTGAGGACATCACCCTAGAGCTGGCCGACCATGGAGTGGTCAAGGTCGAACGTGTGATTATAAAACGGAGGGGCTTCGAGGCCAACCCCTACACTCTTTGTCACGTTCGACTGTGACAAGCTCCCTGAGTCGGTGCGTGCTGGTTGGTACCGCTAACGCGTGAAGGCATTGGTGCCACTGCCGCGGCAGTGCTATTACGGTCACCGCTTCGGCCACACGAATCGTTCTTGTAGACGTGCAATTCGGGGTCATCCAAAGTCTGTGTAAATTGCTCCAAGGCCGCACACGATAAGTCTAAATCATGTGTGGGCAAGTGTGTCAATTGCGGAGAGCCGCAACCGGCTTCTTCGAAGCAATGTGGTGCATATCTCCTTGAGAAAGAAATCCTGGCCGTTCAGGCCCAGGATCGAATCTCATTCCGCGAGGCTAAGGACTTGGTCCTGGCGCGCCCGGCTCTGCCTGGGACGTCATAAGCCTCAATAGTTAGAAAGGCACCCTCTGCTCCTGGCCCATCCAGGCCAACGAGCACGGTTGTTTCCGCGCCCATTCGGAGACCTTCTGCGGGCTCTACTCAACCCGGGCGCTTCCCTGGTAAAGCTGTCAGCAAAGAGGGTTCATACCCAGCACCCGCTAAAACAAGGGCTCCCCCCTCTTCCCCCAGCGTGACCGTTTCCCGTAAGGCGAAACGGCCACGCGCCTCCACCGACTCGTTAGACTCACAGGAAGCAACACGCCTGAAGTTGGTCGCCAGGCCATCTTCCGGGGTTCCTAAAGCTGTCCCCCAAAAGGAAGACAGCAAGAAAGGAGCTTCGGCTCCTTCGCCCAAGCCTAGTTGTAGAGCGAGTGGCTCGGAGACGGTGGTTCCTCGAAAAGAGGGCTGCCCGCCTAAGGTTTCGAGGCGTAGGGGGAAAAGATTTGCATGGCGAGCCCAACCTCCTCCAATAAGTTCTCGAAGGCGACAGCGCCCGGGGTTCTGCCTCCGGGAAGCGTACGGCCATTCCCGTGAGGGTATCCTGTTCGAGGAGGGCCCCCGCGTCTCCTCCGAGCTAAGCCTGGAGGGCATATTTCTTCAATGGAATTGCCGTTGACTCCGGGCCATTGGAAGGAGCTGCGGAGGCTTGTCTCGTCCCGTTTCCCGTTAGCTATCTTTTTGCAGGAGACCTTTCTAGGCGCGTGACCCCTGCCCGCCCTCCCTGGGTATAAGGGTCTTGCGACCCCACCACCACGGGATGGCCGGGCTGGGGGATGCGCGGTTTACACCTGGCATGATGTCTCCGTTCTTCTTTTCTCTTTAGATACCTCCTTTCAAAGTGGTTTCCACTGCACCTGAATAGGAGGTATACTATCATTTCTGCGTACATTCCACCGTGAGCTGACTTTGACGCGGGGAACTTCCGCCGCGTCGTGGCACGGTTGCCGAGGCCCTTTCTCTTGCTTGGAGATCTGAACGGCAGGCATCCTCTCTGGGGAGATTACTCAATAAATACCAGGGGATGATTCCTACCCGATCTGATCAAAGAGCTTGAGATAGGTGTCCTAAACGTGAATGAGTTTACGCATCACTGTCCGAGATCCGCTTCATTTTCTTGCCTTGATCTATCTTTGTACTCTTCAGATGCACAGCTTGATTTTGATTGGGGGGTGATTGATGACCTCCATGGTAGTGATCACTTTCCCATTTAAATATCATTTTCAAGGCAACTACCGCCTGAGAGCCCACCTCGTTGGTGCTTGGCGCGGGCGCGGTGGCCTGCATTTCAGGAAATGACTGAATTCTCTATCTCAGTCGAGGAGTTTAGGTCGGTAGATGAGGCCGTTGAGTTCTTCTCCGGCAACCTCATCGCCGTGGGCCTGACTACTATTCCTAGGACGTCTGGCCGTTTTGCACGCCGACCACTCCCATGGTGGTCGGCCGAGTGTAAGACGGCCCTCAAACAGAAGCTATATGCCTACATGCGCTATAAGCGCCGCCCGAACAATTTCACCTTCGCTTAATTTCGTCGGGCTAGGGCTAGGTTCCGGTATATTTCGAAGCACGCCCGCCGCTCTTCTTGGCGGGCATACGTGTCTTCACTTAACGGGAAGACCCCTTTAGCTGAGGTGTGGAAGCGAGTCAAAAGGATTCGGGGCAAGTTCTCGCGGGACCCCTCTCCCGTTCTCCAGAAGAATGGGACCGCAATCTCGGACCCTGCGGCCGTGGCGGAATCCTTAGCGACTGCATTTTCTAGCCGTGATGCTGCTCCGCCAGCATTCAATGCACATCGTGATGTCGCGGAAGGCCGCCGGCTGGACTTTACCTCAAGAGGCGGAGAACCCTTCAACGACAAGTTTACTGTGACTGAGTTGCGTTCCGCTCTCGCTTCGTGCGCGAACTCCGCCCATGGTCCGGACGATGTCCCGTACGCCATGCTTCGATACCTGGGTGAGCGAGGCATGGCCTTTCTGTTAGATTTGTTTCAACAGGATCTGGGTGGAAGGTCTTCTCCCAGACTCCTGGCGAATCGCTACTGTGCTCGCCTTTCGCAAGCCGGGGAGAGATCACTCTACTCCGACTGGTTTCCGCCCAATCTCTCTAACCTCTTGCGTGTGCAAGTTGATGGAGAAATTGGTAAATGTTAGATTAGCCTTTTTCCTGGACAGCGGAGGCCATCTGTCTTCCGCACAGTGTGGCTTCCGCAAGTTCCACCACGTCGGATGCTCTGCTCCGACTGCGCCCTATTGCAACGACTGTGTCGTCCCCCAGACTGTTCTGCACATTCTTGTCGAATGTCCCAGTCTGGGTGATCTTCGCGCACGATACTTGTCCCGGTACCGGGATGGGTGGGGTGCCTACCGCCTGTCCCTTGTGCTCGGGACGAGTTCGTGCACATTGACTTGTTGACTTTGGGGGGGAGGCCGATCTTCTCCCCTTTATTTAAGGTTCTTTTTGTTTTTCGTTTGATATTGTTGTTTTGTGGGTTGCACTCTCCTGCACCGGAGTGAGGGGGACCTCCCCCCGCTGCCGGAGATTGCTTCCTGGTTGTTAAGTTTTCCAATTTATATCGTTACGTTTTCATATATTTTTTTTTTGAAGTAGCCTAGTTCTAGGCTGTCGTGTTTTTCGGCGTCTTATGCCCAAGTGGGTAGTTGCCAGATGGGCTCTATAAAATTTGAAAAAAAAAAAAATCAACGACAGGTTAACTGTGAGTGAGTTGCGTTCCGCTCTTGCTTCGTGCGCGGACACCGCCCATGGTCCGGACGATGTCCCGTACACCATGCTTCGACACCTGGGGGAGCGAGGCATGGCCTTTCTGTTAGATTTGTTTCAACAGGATCTGGGTGGAAGGTCTTCTCCCAGACTCCTGGCGAATATCTGCTGTGCTCGCCTTTTGCAAACCGGGGGAGAGATCACTCTACTCTGACCGGTTTCCACCCAATCTCTCTAACCTCTTGCGTGTGCAAGTTGATGGAGAAATTGGTAAATGTTAGATTAGCCTTTTTCCTGGACAGCGGAGGCCATCTGTCTTCTGCATAGTGCGGCTTCCGCAAGTTCCACTCCACGTCGGATGCTCTGCTCCGACTGGAAAATGCCGTCTGCGAGGCTTTCCTTCGTAGACAGCACTACGCCACGGTCTTTTTCGATCTGGAGAAGGCCTATGATACCGCATGGCGATACGGTATCATGGAGACTCTCCACACGATGGGGGCGAGGGGACGCCTCCCCATGTTTATATCTGAATTTTTGCGAGATTGTCGATTCCGCGTATGGGTGGGGGGAGCCCTCTCCGGCCCAAAGGAGCAGGAAGAGGGTGTCCCGCAGGGAAGTGTCCTCAGTGTCACACTCTTTGCCCTGAGCATCAACAGCATCACCTCGGTGCTGCCGGAAGATGTTCTCGCTACGCTCTACGTGGACGACTTTCGAACTCTTTTGGCGCGGCCCAGATGCCAACTCAGGAGCGTCGACTCCAACAGGCATTGAACCGCGTCTCTCGCTATGCCGAAGCGCACAGGTTTCGGTTTTCTTTGGCCAAGACTAAGGTGGTGCACTTCTGCCGCCATCCACGGCTTCACCCCGACCCAGATTTGTTTCTTAATGGGTTGCGCCTGGATGTGGTTGAGTCGCACCGTTTCCTTGGTCTTGTATTCGACCGACACCTCTCCTGGGAGGCTTATATTCGCAGCCTTAGGGTCTCTTGTACCCGCGCCATGAACATTCTCCGTTCCGTGACGTTCAGCGCTTGGGGCGCTGATAGGGCTACTGCCTTACTTTTTTATCGATCCTTTGTTCGCTCGAAGCTCGACTACGGATGCGAGTTTTATGCATCCGCAGCCGAGCGTTTATTGCGGAAGGTGGATTCGATCCACCACACCGGCCTTCGCCTTACGACCGGTGCCTTCTGCACTTTCCCCATTGAGAGCCTGTTGGTCGATGCTGGGGAGATGCCACTCGCTCTGGGCCGCGTGCAGTGCATTACTGGCCTGTACGCGCGAGTTCGGCGCCTCCCTCAGTCGCCAACAGCTCTCACTGCATCCGCAGCTGATCTCGATGGTGCCTATGCCGCCGAGAGAAGCCAGTCATACCCTAAACCCTTTGGATTTAGGGCCAAGAAACTCCTTCGAGAGTTAGATATAGCTCTCGGGCTGGTGGGGCCCCTGGTTCTTCCCAGGACGCCACCCTGGAGGGTACCACATTTGGCTATTTGTCGCCACGACTCTGCTCCCAAAGCTTATACTGCGCCGGGAGTATTGCGTTCGACCTTTTTGGAGCACACATCGTGTCACGCTGGAACCGTGCCAGTGTATACGGATGTCTCTTAAGTCCCAAGAGGGGGTTGGCTTCTACGCCGTATCCCCTCTGTTTGAAGTCAGCGGGGCAAACGAGATATGAGAAAAAGTGTTTTATTATTTTCCAATATAACTACCCTCGACTTCAATGCACTTGCGCCACTTGTCCCTGAGGCTTCGAATTCCCGACAACCAGAAATCTCCCGACTGCTGTTTAATCCACTCCTGGATGGCGAGCTGGACATCTTCATCATCCCCAAACCGGCGTCCATAAAGTGCAGCCTTGAGCTGGCGGAATAAAAAGTAGTCGCTAGGGGCCAGATCTGGACTGTAGGGGGGGATGGTTGAGCTCTTCGAATCCGCACTCGCGCAGGTCAGCTTGTGCAACTCTGGCCTTGTGGACAGGGGCATTGTCGTGGAGGAGCAGGACACCGCGTGTCAACTTGCCGCGCTGCTTCTGACAAATGCACTTCTTCAACCCAGCCAGTTCCTCGGCGTAATATTGGCTTTTGATGGTCCTTCCACGAGGCACATAATCCACCATCAACACTCCCTCAGAATCCCAGAAGATGGTGGCCATGATCTTCCCGGCTGAGGGTTTGATCCGGAACTTGATGGGGGTCAGAGAGCCCCTGTGCTTCCAGGCCATGCTTTCGAACTTGGTCTCTGGATCCCAGTGATGGATCCACGTCTCATCACTTGTCACTATGCGTGACTCGAATCCCGCCGGGTCCTGGTTGTGCAGGAGCAGCAGCTCCTCCAAACTTTGACGACGTTGAAGTCGATCATGGGGCGTGAGGTTTCGTGAAGTTTCTAGGGACCCAACGGGCAGAGACCTTGGTCATGTCCAAATTATCGTGGATGATGTTGATACCACTTCCATGTGGTACTCCGAGTTCTCGCTCGATTTCTTAGACCTTCACCTGTCGATTTTCGAGGATCATCCTTTCCACACGGGCCCCATTGTCCTCGTTGGTCACGTCTGACGGGCGTCCTGGACGGGGGTCATCTTCAAGGGACTCACGACCATGGCGTAACTCCCTATTCCAGTGAGCAATGGTTGTATAGGATGGGGTGGTGTCGGTGTACACTGCAGCCATGCGTTCATGGATCTCTTTTGCATTCTTGCCTTCCTTGGTCAAAAATTTGATCACTGCGCGGTGCTCAACCTTCTCCATTGTTGAAAAATTTGTGACTGACGATCTGCGATCAGCTACTGCTTCTTAAATAGACGAGGCAGGAGCGTGCGGCTGTAGGTCCTGACTTGTCATAACTTGTCCTAATACCCCCACAAACAGCCATCCCCCTTCCTCTGTTTTGCCCTACCGATTTGCAAAAGTTATTGATCTCCCCTCGTATTTTAGAGGCTGCTGAGCGCTTTGTTCCGTGGAGGTGCCCTGTTGCAGGGCGATCCACCGTCCCCTGTGGTCGAAGGATTTCGCGTCGTCTATTTCTGGCTATCAGTTGTCACATTCCCGTTATAGGCGGAATCCGACCGACTCGAATATGATCGATCGGAACCGGGTTCGTGCCATCCGCCAAAGGACCCTCCGTCGTGCCCGCCGTGAGTCTTGACGCCGGTATGTATCTTCCATTTCTTCGACCACGCCACGATTCTGGTTTGGAAGCGGGTCAATAAGATCCCTGTTCGCTACGCTGGTCATGCCATCCCCACTCTGGACATCGGAGGCTCGCTTGTCTCCGATGGCCGGCTGGTCAGCGAAGCTCTAGCTGGCCATTTTGCTTCGGTGAGTTGCGCTGGTAGCTTTCCTCGACGGTTTTTCGATCATAATGTCGCCATAGAGTCTCGCCTTTTAGATTTTCCCACTTGCGCCACCTACTCTTATAATGCTCTCTTTTCCGTCTAGGAGCTGCGAGATGCGTTGTCTCACTGTGGTTCCACCTCTTCCGGTGATGATTGCATCCACACGAGTTTCTCCGTCATCTCCATCTCCAATCGGAGTTATTTTTGGTTGACCTCTACAACCTGCTTTGGGTCACAGGAATCTATCCGTCCTCCTGGCGTGTGGGTGTTGTTCTACCCTTTCTCAAGTCCTGTAGGGACGGTTTGGACCCCAGTCACTATCGCCCCATTGCTCATACGAGCTGCCTCAGTAAGTTGTTCGAGAGGATGGTTCAAGTTCGCCTCACTTGGTTTTTGGAGTTCAACTCGCTCCTCTCTCCATTTCAGTGCGGTTTTCGCAGCGGTCGTAATACTCTTGACCACCTCATTCGTTTGGAAACTGCGTTTTACGGGCCTTTTCCTCCATGCTTCAGGTGTTAGCGGTGTTCTTCGACATTCAAAAGGCCTACGATTCCACCTCGAGATATGGTGTTTTCGTCAGTTATATGATTGGGGTATGAGAGGCTTTTTACCGGTTTTTCTTCAAGAATTTTTATCGTCCCCTAATTTTAAGGTCCGTATTGGGGATGCTTTCTCAAGCTTGCAGATTCAAGAGGAGCGTGTTTTGGGTGTGACAAGTTTCGCCGTTGCCATTAATAGTCTGGTGTCCATTCTTCCGGAGGAGGTTTTGGCTTCTCTCTTCGTGGATTACCTGGCGTTGTTTTGTTCATCTCCCCGCTTGCCTTCTGCTGCCCGTCGATTACAGCTGACAATTGATGCCGTGTCGGGTCGTGCTGTCTCAAAGGGTTTCCGTTTTTCGGTCACCAAAACGAAGGCCATGCATTTTTATGGGGTTCGTGGTGTCCTTGGTCCCCCTCCCCTCTTCTTGGATGGCACGGCGATTGAATATGTCCCCGTTTTTAATTTGTTAAGTTTATCGCTTGATATCAAGCTCACTTGGGTACCCTATTTGCGTCGCTTGAGGGCGTCCTGTTCGAAGGCTATGGATTTGCTTAGGGTTTTATCCCACCCTACTTGGGGTGATGATAGGCGCATCTTGTGGTCGCTTTATTCGGCACTGGTCCAATCCCGGCTGGACTATGGTTGCCAAGTGTATTCTTCAGTGTCTCTTTCAGCCTTGAAAATAATTGACCCTGTTCGTTCGCTTAGGGCCCGTCAAAGTAGTAGAGCCTTTCGCACCTCGCCTATCCCCAGCCTCTTTTTTGAGGGTGGCGTGCTTCCCTTGCGATACCACCGGCTGCATGTGTGCCTACGATTCCTGTTTCGTGTTCAGCAATACCCTTCATCCCCAGTCCATGAGTGCCTTTTTGCCCCGTCCTCTTCGTTATCTTTTGATCGGCTTCTGGTTCTCCGGGTTGGGGACCATCTCTACTCCCGGAGAGATGGTGTTGGGGCGTCCGCCCTCCTGAAGTCTGTACTGTTTTTTGGCATTTCGAGAAAGGGTCTACTGACCCTCGTCTATTAAAGTGCCTGTTTCTTGAACATGCGTGTTCTCATGCTCGTCAGCGTCCTATCTATACTGACGGCTCGAAGTCGGCACTCAGTGCTGTGGCAGCCGCGGTGTCCCTCTACGGAGAGTCTTCGGTCCGCCCTCCCTCCTGTATCATCCGTTTTTACCGCAGAGTTTACGGCCATTCTTTTAGCTTTTAATTTCATTTTATCCCTCAATTCTTCGGATTTTATTGTTTTTAACGATTTCCAGCCTGCTTTGGAGGCAGTTCGTTCTTTTACGTCCACACACTCTTTGGTTTTACGGATTCTCTCCTGACTGGTCAGAAATGCCTCTTGTTACAGGGTAGCGTTCTGTTGGGCTCTGGGCTCGGCCACCCTCGAGGTGCCGGATTCAGCCCCTGTGCCCTTTAGCGATTCCTACCCCGTAATCAGGGCGTATGTCTTTTATTTGTGGCAGAGAGAATAGGATTCGTTCCCCTCTTCTAAGCTGTCCCTTATTAAACGCTCTGTCCCTTCTTGGTCCTCTAGTTCTCAGCAACTCCGGTCTTGGGAGGTTGCTCTTTGGGAACACCCGACTCACCCATGGCTATTTAGTTTTGAGTGGAGGCTGAGTTGCCCCTAGTTGTCCCTTTTGAGGTGGCGAGCTGTCTGTGGCTCACATTTTAGTAGTTTGTCCCCACCTTGCTTCTCTTCGAAATTCTTGCTTCCCTAACCTTTCTGGCGTTGCCTTTCCTGCTCGACTTCGCTTTATTTTATCAGAGGACTCCCTTCGGTTGCCCTCCTTCCTTACATTTCTATCACGAAGTGGCGTTTTATCCCTTTTATAAATTCTTTCCATTTTTGTGTTTAGCTTTATTGTTTTTTCTTTTATCCTGTGCCCTCCTCTGCGCCTGTCGCATGTCATTTGTCTATTGACCCAGCCGCCCTTGTTTTTAGAATGAGTGCTGTACGCCCGTAATTTAAGTGTGCGTCTATGTGTGTTGTACTTTTTTTTCATCCTTTGCTTTTCCCCATTTTTATTGAATTTCTCCCAGGCCTCTTCTGACCTTTTCCGGGCGACCCCGTTTCAACAGTGCTGCCATTAAGAATCCATTAGGCCTGGGCAGCTGCCACCTTGTTTTCCCTTAAACTTAAACAAACTTTGGAAAGTTAAGGTCACCGATTATTATTGTACCTGTGGATCCAATAAGTTCATGGAGTGAGTGGAACATAAGCTAATCTAACATTTCTGTCTGGGATGGAGCTCTATAGACAACGACAGTGTTGAATACTATGTTTCCAGCTAATGATTTCGCGCATACATTATCCGCATCGCTATGACTCTCCACGGTAACCTCGATGGGATTTAAATTTCCTTTGCAGTACAACACCACGCTGCCCCCTCTTCTACCAACCATTTCCTTGAAAAGTAGATTGTAACCTGAGGTTTTAAATTCACTGACAAAGTCTCGATTAAAAGTATCCGTCCAACTCTCGGAAATTGCCATTAGATCGACGTCCATTTTCTACAAGAAGCTTTTATTCGTCGATTTTATTTTTAATACTACTTGCGTTGGCGTTTAAGGAAGGTAGCGTTTTATTCGGGCTCGCTCTGAAATTTCTGCCTCATCCCACCCAACCCTCAACACAGTGAAAGGCACTATTCCTTCTAATGAACCAATGCACTATGACCTTAAGATGCTTTGCTTTAGTCATTTCTGCGACCATCCCGGCCGCTTTTCTAAGTTGAGAATTCCATACTGCATCATTAAAGTGTCACATTTTTCTCTGAAAAAAAGGTCTTGGCTGTCCGTAATTCTGCTCAGGTAGATATGCGGGAAGCCCGTCCACTAACCCGGGAGACATTCATATCCCTCGGTGTCAAATTTTCCAATGTCCTATGCTTAGCAGCGGATTCTATTCCCGCTCACCCCCGTATCTCGTACACTACCTCATCTGTTCCCTCATCATCCGAGATGCAGCATCACTACCTTCGTCTTCTACCCACCCTCAAGTCTGGACCCGCTGCGGAGGCTTGGCTACCACAAGCCGGGTCTCGGCCTCCTGTCGGCGCGGGGGCTGATTCATGAAAGTAATTTACAGTATAAGCGTAAATCCCTCGAGAATTTAACAAGCAAAACATCTCAAGGGATTTGGAAGAAAATTTGTCGTGAGGAGGATTGGCGGAAAGATGTGGTCCTCTTTAAATTCGAGGGAGCATTGCTAATTTTGTTGCTTTTAAACGACGAAGTTCAAATTATTTTCCAGTGGTTTGTCTTACACACCACGGAACATGTTGATATACAGCATACCGCCGCCGTTCCGGCAGCGTGTGCTCAATCCCGGGTGCCACTCTGCAGACTGGACGGCATTCAAGCCTATAGCGAATCTGCCGAGTAGCCCCTGATCTGACGCCGTCACAACTGAGGACTTCTGGCCCAAGCGTAAGGCCTCTCCCTCTAGGAAGCTAACTCCCCACAAGAGCAGGATACTTTCGTGGTAATCTTGTCATTATTTATAGTAGTTAAAGTGTCAAGAAATGGAAAGTATACGTTAAAACCACCAGTCCTGGCCCCTTCATGAATGCAGAAAGTGGTCCAGAACGATACAAGAAAAGCGTAATTAACGCTTATATCAATTGTCTTCACCTACTGCCATACTTAGAAAGATATGTTACGACTGGTATGGAAGGTTACGCCAGTTAAGGCTGGTAACGTCGTCTATTACGACTGGAGAAGGCACGAAGCTCGGAACGTCGTCTGATACGACTGGTGAGAAAGATTACGCCAGTTTACGGCTGGTAACGTCGTCTAATACGACTGGAGAAGGCATGATGTTCGACGGAGGAGGAGACTACCAGTCGCTTGAAGATATGAATCGGTTATGTCGAATTACACGGGACAGAGGGACGTAATGAGACAACTTCAAGATGTTGGATTTTATGTCTTATAGTATTTGGTTATTAATGGATTTATTTTGGGTTAATACATCAGCCTAAATAGCGTTCCGAAAACCATTACCATAAATTTGTTTCATGAAAGTAGTCTGCTAATGTTTAGGCCTACGACTAAAGCGAAATAAATTTTGAACTTCTGAACTAGGTTTTAAGAAAAACAATTAAACAAATATAAATATATTCTTCACAGAATCAACGAATGCACAATGAGATAAATTGGCTTAGGTATAAAATGCAAGATATGGTAAAATATGATTTAAAGCAACAAGATGTAATTTGAGATGTGAAGAGAATTGAAGTAAGTGAAATAAAAGATGACACGATGGAGTGTGAATTGGGGTCTGCAATACGAGAAGTAAATAGAATTAGGACCTACTCTCGTATGGCAGTTTGCAGAGAATTGTGAGAGGATGTGGAATTAAACTAAGTATGATTTGTTTGGAGGTAAATGACTAATTGTAGAAGGAATGATAACCGATCTTTATGCGGAGAATGGTGAGAGACGAATCAGCTATACTCGTGTTCAATTTGGATGAGCTGAAAGCGTGTGTTTGTTTGGGTGTGCGTGAAATTTTACGAGATGTTGTTTGAACCAGTAGTACGTTAAATGAATTCAGTTTTTCGTCACAGGATATTTGAATTATTGAAGGTTACATAAATTAAATCAATTGCAAAAAGTTATGGATAAATTAATTGAATGATTGTATTGACAAAAGGTCAATTAAAATAAATGAATTAATTAATTATTAAGTTGTATATAATTTGCATGAATTGATTTAATTGACAAAAGTTAAGTAAAAGAATTGAACGATTTGAATTTTATACATAATAAATGATGATATATATATTTAAGTTTCCCAGGAGGATTTTATTATAGGAATGCCCATAGGGCATTGCTATAGTCTGACTCCCTCTCTCTTCTCTCTCACAAGAAGTCTTATTATTTTTTACATGCTCATTTCAGTGTGTGTGGTTACATAAAATATTAAACATATTAGGAGGAGTTTTATAATGTCTAGTTATATTTGATGTTACTAATTTTTTTTTTAGATTTTCACAATTGAGCCAATGGTTATATAGAGCATTGGACACAGTGCGATGGTTTTTACAATAAACAATAACCATCCAGTTAACGTTTTCATTGGGTTAATGGGGCGGAAATTTCTTACAACTAAGCCGATGTGAATACATTTTGAAGATAGATGATACTCCTACCCTAGTACTAACCAATAATATATAATTTAAGGTGATTAGAGGTGGAGCCCGACAGGGTTTACCGATGAATGTCTTGCAAAAACAAAACAAAAAAACAGTGAAACCAAAGGAAATTAGTCGGCTGTATTAAAGAATTTGGATACCTAAGAGGGAAGAGTGCTTGTTGTTGCCATAGGGGTTAGCTGAAGCAGGGAGTCTGGGTGAGCAAGAAGGGGTTGGGAAAATGTAATGCGTCATATACGGCACTTTTAGCTTCGGAAGGTAATGTACATTTGTATGAATTTCCAAGCTCTTATTTCATGCCTATCTGATAATCTTTTAATTATTATTATTACTCACATTATTATTATTACTATTATTATTATCATTAATATTATTATCATTACAATTATTATCATTATTTTTACCATTATTATTACTTTTATCATTAGTGTAACAGTGCAGTTGGAATTGATCATATGTTAGGATGTAATCGTAACACTGCTCCTCTCTTAAACAAAATGAATATTTACAATCCTAAGGGAAACTATAAAAAATAATAATAAAATACTGGACCAAAAATGATAATATTTAGATGTAACAACCCAAAATATTAAATCTAAAGTATTTGAATTTATTATATAATCACTGGGTAACACTAATTTTGTTTCTTTAAATGTTTTAGTGTTTTAAGGTGGTTTTATCTCCTGGTTCCAAAAATGCAATTAAAATTCCATAGCATCGATATTTTTTGGAGATAATTGGAATTTTATATATAAAACTAACCATAAATATCTGCGACAGTTCACTTTTCTCCAAATGTAAATGCAAAAAGTGCACCTTTAGTGACATTCTACATCCTAAATTCTTATAACTTTCTAAAAGTTTTTCAACCAGCTGCTTGTAGTTTGGGTCTTTATTTTTACCAAGGAATCCACTCACTATATTTCAAAATACACAATAACGCCTCACTCTCGACATTACTCATTGCATTCTCAAGTTGTCCTGACTTCAATATTTTCCTTACTTGCGGTCCAGTAAATATAGCACCCTTAACTTTGGCCTCTGATTGCTTTGGAAACTGAAAACGAATCTTTTGAAATGCTTATCCACCATGATCTAATTAATGTTTTTACAAACTGTTTGACGAAACCAAGCTTTATATGAAGTGGAGGTAGCAAAGCTTTGGCAGGCTCTACAAGAGGCTGTCTAATAACATTTAGTTTTTCTGGCTGAAAGTCATCGCGAGGGGGCCACTCAACCTTCTGGTAATGTTCATGATCAGCCCTACTGTCCCATACGCAAAGAAAACATGAATTATTATTATTATGGTAGATGATTATGACCGCCGATCGACGCTAAGGCGTCCATCTCAGCGAAAGGTTTAATGGAGTTGATTACTGATGGATGAGGTGTGTACGGGTGATGGAAAAGATTTGTGGAGGGCTAGATAGGGGATTTGAGACAGGCAGCGGACAGGAATGAGTATATGGCATGTATCTAAAAATGGGGGCTTTCGGCCAGAATCATCTTTAGGTGTTCACTGTGGGGGTAAAAAGATAAGTAAAGGAAGAAGCGGCGACGGATGGCGGAGCCACCAGAAAGTGGGAGACCGTAAGCCTGACTCGGCATGTATTGTAAATGGGATGGGGCTCACGGGACATAAGGTACCCGTGAGTTAGGCGTGTATGACCAGGAAACGGGTCAAAACTACAACTTTATAGCGGGAGCGATGGAAGGAGGATGCCCGGGACTCAAGGGTGAGTTTAATCTGGTGGAGATTGCCAGGAGGCAAGCCACTGTGTTGACATTAGCTTTCTGAAGTGAGGAAAGAGGTCAGTATGAGGGATAGGAACAAAACGAGCTAGATCAGAGGCCGACCGCGCAGCTCGATTGGCTGCCTCATTGACAGGAACTCCTAAGTTTGAGGAAACCCAGCAAAGGCTGATCAGCTTTTGCGAGGAAATAGTGGCCTCTTGCAAAAGTTGACGGATCTCGCGGACAATAGGGTGGGGAAAATAGTAGAGGGACAGTGCGGAAATCGCACTCTGAGAGTACTAATATATTACGAATTCATTGGAGGCTTGAAGACGGGTAATTAGAAGGGCCTCCCTCAGGGCATAGAGCTCCGCAGTATAAGATGAGCAAAAAGAATGGGAGGCAAAAGGAGGAGGTGTATCGGGGCACCGTCTCCACGATGACGGCACCTGATGAGTTAAGTTCAGAGCAGGAACCATCCGTAAAGATGGCCTTGCTCTGAGAGTGGACAAAGGTATGACCAAGGAACTTTCCACCAAGAACCTCAGCCGGTGTAAAGGATTTGCCAAGAGACAGCAAGTGGTTGCATATCCTTGCAGGGGTCAGCATAGACTAGTAATAGTTGGAGGAAGTGAACTGATAACAGTATTCATGACGAAAGAGAAGAGGAGGACACTCAAGACAGATCCCTGAGGGACTCCCTCCTCCTGTGGGTAAGGAATAGATGTAGAGGAACCGACCCGAATTTGAAAGGATCGATCACGAAGGAATACAGAGAGGAAAGTTAGCATAGAACCGCGGAAGTTAAGAGAATGGAGACTCCAGAGTGTGGAGGATCTAGTGATAGTGTCGTATGCCATGCGAATGTCAAATAAAACAGCGAACAAGGTATTATGCTCTGAGAAAGCCTCCTGCACGTTGTGGCTGAGGCGTAGGAGTGGATTTAATACACTGCGAAACTGGCGAAAGCCAATTTGGCATACAGGAAAAAGAGATTGTGTTTCGACAGTGAAAGAAAGACTAGACGTTACTATCCTCTCCATGACCTTGTAGGAACAGCAAGTCATAGCTATGGGACGATATGACGAAACATCTGTGGGGTCTGAATCCGGTTTGAGGACTGGCACAACAGTGGCTGTACGTCATGCCGTGGGAAAGTTGCCCTCAATCCAGATGTAGTTGTATAGAGCGAGGAGAAAGGGAAGAGCAGAAACGAGTAGGTGTTTGAGCAGACAGTATGGGATTCCGTCAGGACCAAGGCTAGTTGGGCAACATGAGGTGAGGAAGTTCTTTAACTCTATTATTGAAAATAACCGGTTATAATCCTAGTCTGATCTGAGAGGGGGCAAGCTGGAGGATAACAGTGAAGTGCAGGCTGGTTAGATATCGACGAGAATTACCTGGCGAGCCTGTCAGTCACATCATATCCATCATACAGGTAGGTATTGCCTTCCTTAATAACGGGCTGTTGCGGCGACGATGCCTTGCCAGTAACACCGCGACCCTGGCGCCACACTTTGGTGGTAGACGATGAGGAGGAAACTCCGAACACATAGGATCTCCACGACGACCAACGTGCCTTTTTGAGCCATCGGCGCATGAGGGCCCGTGCCTGGTTCATTTCTTCTTTATCTTGGGGAAGACTGGTTCGGTAGTACCGGCGTGCTTCTTTCTACGAACCACCTCGCTGCACGCTAGAGACCACCATGGAACGGCCCTGGGGTGGACCGTACCTGACTATCTAGGAATTGAAGAAGTAACAGCAGAAATTATTAGAGAGTTGAGGAAGGACAGGGCCTTATCAACTGTATGGAAATCATGTACTAGCCGAAAGCAGACCTTTTTAGCCTAAAAGCCACCCTAGTCAGCCCTACGGAAGTGCCATCTCTGTCCACAGACAGATTTGGAAGGTGAAGGGATAGAGAGACCGGGTAGTGGTCGATGCCGAAGTCGTCCTGGGAAACTGCCCAGGAGAAATCAAGCAGCGCCTCATTCGATATAAGGGAGAGATCAAGGCAAGTAAAGGTGCCGGTGGAAGGGTGAAGGTACGTGGGTGAGCCAAGAGTTTAATGGAAAGAAAAATAGCTCATCCATAAGTGACAGCAAAGTAGGTGCTAGGAACGTCGCGCACCAGTCCCCCCAGGTAGGATCCCTACTATTGAACTCCGTCAGGATGAGAAAAGTGGAGGAAGTTGAAGGATTAGTTCACGAAGAGAATCAAGAGTAGGACGGTCTTGAGGAGGAATGTAGACCCAGCACACAGTGTACTGCCGTCTTAAGCAAAGCCGGACAGCCACGCCATGAAGGTCCGTATGTAGTGTGAGAAGGCGACACTGGACCGAGTCGAGTATCAGAATGGCAGCTCCACCTCTGTCGGAATCACCGCGTCGCTGAGGAAAAAAAGGGAGGTAGCCTGAGATCCGAGGGACCTGGCGACCTCGTAGGATTAATTCCTGTAAACATAGACAGGAAGGTTTATGTGATCAAAGACGGATGGTGTTCCCCAGTTAGTCAGCAGACCACGGCAGTTCCAGTGAACAACTGTTAGAGAGATGAAAGGACATGTGGGGAAGGCCATAGCGGGGATTTACCCACTCCGTGGGGTTGAGGATCCAGGCTACCCAGCAAGAGAAGGTTGGGACCCGAATTCCTTAGGTGTTTTTTTCAGTTTGAGGCTGGATGTTTTTGATAGGAGAGGAACCGTTGGATAACGGTGGAGAAGAAGGAGAAGTGGTGAAAATGGGATTAGGGGGAAGAGGAAGAGAGGGGTCGGTGGGTTTTATGGGGAAGAGTGGTGGATCTGGGTATTTTGGATGGTTGTGGGGTTTGTTTAGAGGGGAAGGCCAAGCTGAAGAGACTGTCAAGGATTTTCTCAGGCTCAAGAGCCTCCCTCTGGCGAGAGAGGAATAGGATGAGGATGTACCTCCGCGACCACAGTAATTTCTGTGGACCGCGAAGGTGTTTTCAACCCGTTCGGGCGATGACGCCTCGATTCGAGTGAGACGCTCGGAGGGGGAGTAACAGGGGGGAGGGTGCTTGCGTATCCTCTAGTTTGTGGGGGGCGTTTAGCCTCCGGCGGGCCCTCTTATGTGTCCGAGGTAACCTCAGAGTGGTGGTGGTAGGAACCAGTTCCATCGCCGTGGGGGTGTGGTTAGCGACGCTGTCGCTTTCTGAGATTACCCCAAACGTGTGGGATACGTTTAGGGCTGTGGTATGTGGTGAAGACCTTGCGGTCTTCGAGTGGGCGACATCAGAATAGGTCTCTCCTTGCGGCCTAGACTTTTTTTAATACTCAGTCCCGAGCTTCGCGGACACTAAGGGAGGCAGTGTATCTTAGAGAATGAATGTAACCCTCAAATGTATAGGTCGGGCAGTCTCTTGAGGGTGCTAGGTGTCCCCCTTTGCAGTTGGAGCAATGGGGCTCCGACGTACATGGGGGGTGGTGGAAAGCTCCATCAGAAATGTAGCAGAGTGCTGCGGGCTGGCGACACTTCAGGCTTATATGCCCGAATGTATTGCATTTAAAGCAGCGCGTCGGTGGTGGTACGTCGTGGCGAACTGAGAATTTGCATGCACGAGGGTCTCCGATCCCCCAGTACACGTGCGGTGATGGGCATAGTGCCTTAAAAGATAGAAGGAGACGAGAGGTAGGCATACGCGCATTACCAACCTTTTGGCTAAATTTGTGTACCTTCATGACACCCTGTGGAGAGAGATCCCCCAAGAGGTCCTCAATAGGTATGTCACGAAGGGCCTTCGCATATATAGTTTCCCGGCAGCTGTTTAGGCGCAGGTGCTCGATGACACGCACGGGCCAGCATTGAACCTCACGGAGAGCTAGCAACGATTCCGTGGACCCAGCTGAACGGGACTTTACAACCAAAGTCCCGTCAACCTGGGGACTCGGGTCGAACCTCTCGATTCCGGTTTTCGCATGAAGCTCCTTAAATAGGCACTCTCATTAACCGGAAGACAAGAGTTAGGTTCTGGTTTAAGAACAAGAAACCTGTTAAAAGCACAGAGAGTAAGGGAGTTTGCTTCGAAGCTACTCGGGATCTCGAGTACTTGGCGACTAGGATTCTTTTAGTGACCTAATGCCTTGGTATTTGTCTGTGTCAGAGTATTATGGGGCTATCTCCCACAGGAAAGGCTGGGTGGGTGGCTGATGAGGAGGCAGCCGAACCTTTGGCCACGCTTAAGGATGCAGCCGCTCCTGTGGCCGCAATTAAGGCGGCGGCCTCTCCTCCGTTTGTTTTTAACTTGTCATTATTGGCCATCGTGAGCCATGTTTTATAAACGGGAAGCAAACGTTAAACTTCTAACAAGGAAGCCTGCTCCCCGCTGGGCGCGTAAGGATGCCAGTTTAGGCATTGCGAGCATTAAGACTACCTTGTTCGCCCAGTGGCAAAACATCGACAGCGTGTCGCGGAACCAGGACTTGAGCGTAAAAATGATAGTGATGAGAAAGTATAGCAGAGTGAGATGGGAGGGAAATGAAGAGGGTACTATAGGGGCAGGAAGGTTAAAAGCCGCTGCCCAAGTTGTTGCATGTAACTCGGGAAGGATGGTTACTTGAGAGGCAGATATATTCAACACGTTAGATTAATGGGTTTGGGTTCTAGGTTGGGGAGAGGATAGGTCTGATTAAGAGTTATTCTGTGAGGGTTATGGATTTCGACAGATTAGTGCGAATGGAGTAACCACTAGGGATTGGAAAAGATGATTCAATTTTAAACACAGAATGATTTCCAAATCAGGTGTGTGTGGTTTGCGGTGCTCCTTCAAATTAGACCCAAATGTTGCTGCCAATGTTAAGTTGAATTACCTGATATGATTTTATAAGGAAGTATGGATATGTTGGTGCGGTTTGATGTGTGATTTTGTGAGTAAACAGAGACGAGGGTATTTTCGGAGAAGGGTCGTAGTTTATAGCAAGTTTTCTGGGACTGTTAGAAGGGCCATAAAATCTAAAAGTATGTCGGCATGTTCTTTCAGGAGTTTTATTCTACCTAAATTTTCTATTAATACTCCAGGGGAGATGATTTGATTTCTTTAACTAGAGTATAGATGTTCTCAATAAAGTGTGCAAGCTGGTTCTCAATAATTTTGGGAGGTGGTAAAGTCTACAAGAACATTCACAAGGCCTTTGATCTATTTACAAACCAAATAAGATAATTGCGACAAAATTTTGAAAGATCTAGAAGAGGGAAGGTTGTGTAATCCAATCGAGGAAGAGAATTCGCATAATTCTTGCGAGAAAAGAGACAAATGAAAGAGCCATTCATAAAAAAAATTGTTAGTGAAGCCAAACAACAAAACTAAAGTTTAAATGTTGTTATATATAAAATAATTCACTTATTAAAGATAATAGACAAATAGTAGATATGAATGTAAGAGACAGATTTTCGCCAAATGAATTATATCCTATGGAGGCAGAAAATAAAGATATAAAAACAAATAAAAAATATCGACAAACACGTATTTGTTACGTATTGAGGGTGCAAACTGTCATAATAAGCTAACAAGTATAAGTGGTTTGAAATGAACGAAAGCTTTGAACCGAGAAATTCAATAACATAAATATTAAAACAACCAGGCAATGGCTTCGCTACTAGGATTAAAATTTAAAATCTATAAAAAAGCAACCATGGTTAAATTTTTATAAATTTTCTGAACTTCGCTAATTATAATAATTTTAAAAAGGAACTCTAAACTAAATTAACCCCCTTTCAAAATATTACGTTGCTAAAATATAGCTATAGAAGAAGATATATAAAAATCAATTTTCTGAACTTCACCATTTGTAATTCTTTGAGTTTTAAAAATTTCACAAAATTTCGATACTTATATTTATTTCTGAACTTCACCATTTTGTTTTTTGATATTATAAAAGAATTATTAGAAATAACTTTGATAAAAAAAAACATATCATAACCAAACTAAGATGAAATTATTATTCAAATACTCAAAAAATCTCCTTCTTAAATTATACAGTTAGTGATGATGATGATGAAGAATCCTTAACTAAAATTTAAGAAAATCGAACGAACTTAGTGGGAATAAGAACACGTCACACTCGCTAAAATGCTGAGTAGAGAAAAAAAAATGGATTCGCGGTTAACAACAAACTTTTGCTTTTGTAATGGATAATATAAATATTTCGAATATGATTAAGAGTTTATATCAAAGCAATCGGGTAAAGATGTTGTTTTTTTTTAAGCGGGTGGGAAATGAATGAATGCTAAATGATATGGGAGTGAGGCAGGTATGTACGATGTCTCCACAATTTTTTTAAATTTATTCATTGATGAACTACTAAAAGATTGTAGTGTATTAGAGGAGGGATGGAGATAGGTGATATAAATATCAGCTGTCTCGGATTTGCAAATGATGGGATGATAATGAACAAAAATAAAAGATCTGCAGAAATAGTTTGATGTCACGGTAGACTACGGAAATGAATAGAAGATAAAATTTATTCCGAGGAAGTGGAAGGAATGATCTTTGGTGAAGTTATGAATCATGGATGCGTCTGAGGAAATGAGGCATCAGCATTTGCAACATATTAAATGTGTTTGACAAGCATAAAAGAAGGCAGTTAGAGGCGCTAAGAAAGATTGCAACTTATAACTAAAATAGAAGAATATTTTGAAACATACATAGAATGTATAGCAATGCCCTCTGGGCATTCCTATAATAAAATAAATCGTCCTGGGAAACTTAAATATATAGATTATGTATAAAATTCAAATCATTCATTTATTTTACTTAACTTTTGTCAATTAAATCATTCTTGTAATTTATGTATAATTTAAATAATTCATTCAATTATTTTATGCATAACTTTTTGCAATTCAATCATTCATTTATTTTATGTAACCTTTAATAATTCAATCATTCAGGGATGAGAAACTGATTTCATTTAATGCACAGATACAAACGACATCTCTTAGAATTTCACGCACATAAAAACACACGCATTTCACCACTTGTGAAATAACGCAAAATGACTCTCTCATTTGTATTCTCGTCGCCGTCATATTGAATTCAGTTAAAAACTTCCCTCTTCACTTATTCTCTAACATCACCCCATACTAGAGAAAGATCCTAATTCCCATTCACACTTTCATTACAGCCCCAATTCACTAATTATAGTCACTACAGCAAAACGATTACATTCGCTACATCAAAATTATTTTCACATTCAACATCCATTTACAAAATGTATACGGCACACTAAATCTCATCACGTGAAGTTATTTTCAACTCAAGTTCAACCTTGCCAAATTTAACATAATTCAACTTATTATAATAGGTTTTGTTAATCTCTAATATATATATATATATATATATATATATATATATATATATATATATATATATATATATATATATATATATATATATATATATATATATATATATATTATTTTCTTTAAAAACTCTGCGTTTATTTTCCATCTCACGTGAGAAGTATTTCCTTTGGCCTACATTGTTCATAATTCAAAATCCCTTCAATCAATCAAAATTTTTGCGTGATGAATATTGTATCATATGCGCTATCTAGGCCACTGATATAGTATTCGACTTGTGCATAAAATGGTGCCCAGAATTAAATAATCTCCCGTCTTTCAATAAATAACTTCAAACGTTAAAATAATTTTCGAACTCAGCGCGCCATTTCCCTGCTATTCTCGTTAGAATAGCATTTTGATTCGCGTGCTCATTTTTAGTATCGCGTGTTATCTTTAGCATCCAATTGTCTTAATTCATATCATTTTAATTTGATACTATCCTCTTTAAACAACATTTGCATAAAATGCTGACCAGAATTTAATATAACTCCCGTCAATCGATAATTCTAAGTTTAAACGTAAAATAATTTTCAATCGTCGCGGCAATTCACGTTTCCCCCAAATCGCACAGTTTCATTCAGGCGTTTCAATTTTTGGTATCACATTGTATCCAAAACATCATTCTTTCAACGACTATAATTTATATTAATTCAAATTCATCATTCCCCATAAATACAACGAGTGAATTTCTTATTTCCGAGAATTTTTTTTATTTCAATTTTACGTTCCTTCGCGTGACTGAAGTGTTATAGCAATGCCCTCTGGACATTCCTATAATAAAATAAATCCTCCTGGGAAACTTAAATATATATATTATGTATAAAATTCAAATCATTAATTTAGTTTAATTAACTTTTTTCAATTAAATCATTTATGTAATTTATGCATAACTTAATAATGGATTCATTTATTTGACTTAACTTTTGTCAATTAAATCATTCTAGTGATTTATGTATAACTTAATAATTCATTCAATTATTTTATGCATAACTTTTTGCAATTCAATCATTCATTTATTTTATGTAACCTTTAATAATTCAATCATTCCGTGACGAGAAACTGATTTCATTTAATGCACAGATACAAACGACATCTCTTAGAATTTTACGCACATACACACACACGCATTTCACCACTTGTGAAATAACGCGAAATGACTCTATCCTAATTCCCATTCACACTTTCGTTGTAGCCCCAATTCACTAATTATAATCGCTACAGCAAAACGATTACATTCGCTACATCAAAATTATTTCCACATTCAACATCCATTTACAAAATGTATACGGCACACTTCATCTCGTCACGTGAAGTTATTTTCAACTCAAGTTCAACCTTGCCTAATTTAACATAATTCAACTTATTATAATCTGTTTTGTTAATCTCATATATATATATATATATATATATATATATATATATATATATATATATATATATATATATATATATATATATATATATATATATATATATATATATATATATATATATATATATATATATATATATATATATATATATATATATATATATATATATATATATATATATATATATATATATATATATATATATATATATATATATATATATATATATATATATATATATATATATATATATATATATATATATATATATATATATATATATTATTTTCTTTAAAAACTCGTTGGATTTATTTTCCATCCCACGTGAGAAGTGTTTCCTTTGGCCTACATTGTTCATAATTCAAAATCCCTTCAATCAATTCAAATTTATGCCTGAAGAATACTGTATCATATACTCTATCTAGGCTAACGATATAGTATTCGATATTTGCATAAAATGTGAATACTAAGGAGCGAACAGACTAGCAAAAACAACAAACTAAACAGATTTTAATGGCAGATAGAAAACTAAGATAATAATATATATTTTTTGAACAACGAATAATCACATATAATTTTGGTAAAAGACAGGAAAGAGAATTAACTCGGGTAACGAGACGTAACGAGACCAAGGTATCAATGAAAAATGAACGGAAGGGGTTTAATCCCACATGATTTTTTTTCGGGGGGGGGGAGGGGGAGGGAATGATCAGGGACAGTAATTTGATTTAAACGTTGGGAGTCTATGTAAGGGGGTGTGTCTCCATGTTTTTAGATACTAAAATCAGAGGAGCTGATCGAGGGTTGAATGACCACGGTCAAGCATCTCCTCAACGTGTCCTTCTACAATTTTTAATTGAGAATGGGGAGTGCGATAGGGAGGTATGTAAATAGGCTTTGCACCAGGTTTTATTTCAATTTCAAAGGGAACTACAGTGTATATTGGTGCATCCTAATGGGTCTCCAGAGAGAGCAATCACACCCTTGTTTTTAGTCAACAGATCAAGGAGTGGTTCCAAAACCTGAGGGTTCTGGAGCTCATGGGACTTCTGAAGGAAGTGTTGGAGATGGTCCCGATATCTACATTTTAATTCTTAAAGGGTTAAGTTGGTAGAATCGGTTATACGATTAATTTTATGGCTATGGTTGCCATCTAAATCTATAGCAAAGGCATGGCCAATTGCTTGTTTTTTTTTTTATAAGGGTAACAGGCCTATAGCCTTTATTTCTACAAACTATAGGAATCATAGATTCGTTAGATTTAGCAATAGAATGTTTTAAAAGAACATTACTAGTTATGTTACTCTTATGAGTGTATGGAAGTTTACCGAAAGTTAGTTATTGGAATTAGTAATTTTAACAGGAAAACAAACTTTTTCCATGGGACCTAAGGTTTATTTTTTTTTAGGATACATATACAGACGAGATGCCTGCGATTCAGCTAAACTACATTGGTTAAGGCAGTGAGGGTAGATTCTTGTCCTATAAGCTTTGCATTCCACCCTTTTGAACTGCCGTACGTCATTCTGTCTTGTTCAGAATTATTTGGATTATTATGCGTCACAGGACTGTGACTGGAGTTAATAGTAAGCGAGCTTCCTTGGAAAAGATATAAGAAGGCAGACCAGTAACATGTCTCACTTGGACCTTTAAGGGATGCAACTTAGAATGACATCTAACTATGTAAATGCCGGGCAGGGAATATTTCCCATTCGTTTTGAATAAAGAAATCATGCTTAACAGAATGCCAGCATCGAGATTCGCTCCATTATCATCAACGATACAACAATGAGCTGGGTAAATTGAGTCATTGGAATTAAGAAATAAATTAATCTCTCCATAAGTAGGAATATGATTGCCTGTAACGCCACTCAATTGCACAGTAAGCTGGGTTATAGTATATTTATGACTTGTATGATCCTGTAAGCGTTTTACTGTTCGTTGTTTAATTCAAGTGGAATGTGCGCCTGTGTCTAAAATGGCTTCAAAATCTAAATCATCTATATGAACTTTATCAATTAAGTTTAGATCTAAGTTCCTCTCTCCTATTACTCTAATTGGGAGAAGTTTTTTTTTTATTATGACCTACATAAATGTGGGAGAATATGGATCGTGGTTAGATGGTTGGAAACGTTCCGCTAAAAAAAGATTGGTAGTCCCGGGCTAGGGTTCATAATTCACTTGGGGTTCATTAGGTGTGGGGTCATACTATAAAGGATAAGTCATGTTATAGGGTCTAGGTAACGACTTCTCTCTTATAGTTTCGTAGGCTGGGTTATGTGATCAGCAAGCTTGCTTAGGATATATATATATATATATATATATATATATATATATATATATATATATATATATATATATATATATATATAGCTGCTGGAATAAGCCTCGAAATGACGAACAGTAATGACAACTTTTCCTCTTGAATAATAATGATACCTCTTTCTGTACTGACTTTCTCCACAAAAGTACACCTATATAAATAGTCATTTCATCACTAACTATAATTTAAAAAGGGGATTTTTTTGAGTATTTAAATAATAATTTCATCTTAGTTTGGTTTTGACTTATGTTTTTTTATCCAAGTTATTTCTAATAATTCTTTTATATCAAAAACATAATGGTGAAGTTCAGAAATAAATGTAAGTATCAAAATTTTGTGAATCTTTTAAAACCCAAAGAATTACAAATGGTGAAGTTCAGAAAATTTAGTTTAGAGTTCCTTTTAAAATTATTATAATTGGCGAAGTTCAGAAAATTCATAAAAATTTAACCATGGCTGCTTTTTTTTAGATTTTAAATTTTAATCTTAGTAGCGAAGCGCAAGCTTCCCCGTTGAGGTGGAGTGGCGAAGCCATTCCCTGGTCTACTCATAATACTACAAAATTCAACCAATCAGGTTGAGATACATTTGATCGTCATATTTATGTTCATTTGTGGAATAACAAACCTTAGCGTTAACAAAATGACCCATCAGCTTTTAGACATAAGCACTGCAATAATTGTCCAATCAGCGCCACGGTAGATTTAAAAAGTTAATAACGCTCAAACCGTTTGCACATAAAGGCTGAAATCCTTTTTATTTGAAGAAACAGTCAAACCGGCACTGACAGAACCAAAAACAGACGTTTAAGGATACTAAGGACTGAGATGAAAAGACACATACCAGAACAACAGGAGGCTCTTTGGAACGACCTCGTTGACAAGATGGATGAAGAAGTGGACCCCCGAACCTTTTTGAATACTCTTTCAAGACTGAAGGGTAAGCCACCTGATAGAGACACACTCCTCAAGAAAGACGATGGGACGAAAATGACCCCAATGGAAACGGAAGAAGTGTTCAGGACCTTCTGGAAAGATGTGTTCTCCATCACACCAGAGGAAAATGAACTCTTTGACCAGGACTTTGAAGACCAAATCCATGACCAATTAAGACCAATAGTAGACAGGACATACCCATTTAACAATACGACAGTGGACAGAGACATGACTGGCGACGGTCGAAGAATAACAGAAGATAAAATCCTATCGACGCTACGTGCCTTCAAACAGAGAGCGCCAGGCAAACCAACAAACTTGACCAAACTTAACTGGATGAACGCCCCCCGTAACATCCTAGAGGGGTTGGTCAATGTCATAAACGCGTGCCGTAACGTGGGCTATTTCCCGGACGAAGGGAAGATCGCCAAAATGATCTTCATTCCAAAATCAGGGAAACCGCCAGACGGTCCAGTGAGTTTCAGACCCATTTTCCTCCTTGAAGTAGCTGGCAAGGTCTTCGAAAAGATCCTTGCCAACAGAATCCAGGATTTTATGAAGGCGAATAACCTCCATAACAAACACCAACATGGATTCCGAAGGGGGGGGGGACTGATACGGCGCTGGCTGTAATCACGGAAAAACTGGCGAAGATCGCTAGCCAGAAAAGGTACGCGGACCTGGTGCTCAGAGATGTTAAGAAGGCATTCGACAAAGTATGGAGGACTGGGCTCTTGTTCAAAATACTGAGACTTGGACTAAACCCAAGAATAGAAAAAATTCTATGTGACTGACAGAATAGCGTACATCCAAATTTTCGACCACACGGGATCCAACTTCGAACTGACTGCAGGCGTACCGCAAGGTGGGTGCCTAAGCCCCCTGCTGTCTATCATCTACACCCTCGATCTACTAAATCCGATCAGGAAAGACTCGCTGTACGTCCAGTTCGCCGACGACATCACCCATATCATGACTGCCCTCTTCAAGAGTCCCGAACTTATAGCACGAATCACCGCTAGAGAGATCGACCATGTCAGCAGGTTCGAGAGAAGATGGAAGATCGCCACTAACACCCAAAAGTTCAAGGTGATCCCATTCTTCCGTATGAGACGGGCCGATATCGTAAGGGATGACGCCCGTATTCCATACAGCTCGGACGGGACAGTTCTAGGACTAAGGATAGGTAAAACTGGATACGGCAGCCACGTCCCTAAGACAGCAGCGAGCGCGAAGGCCGAGCTTTCTAAGCTGTTCAGATTAAAAAATCTGAACACGGCCAACGAAAGAAAGATCTACAACGCGCTCGTAAGATCCAAGTTGCTGTATCCACCGATACCTATCTGTACTGGTTCTAGGAGAAAAATGAAACTCCTCTAAAGAGTACCGAACAAAGGCGTACTCTTAATCACAAATACCAGGAGGAGAGAAAGAAGAAGGCAGAGGGACCTACACCACATGATCCAAATGATCCAATCAATTTGGAACTGCAGAGTAGAGTTTGCAAGATCTGGGAGAAAGTACCTCGACTCATGACGGACGAGACCAGGCAGAGACACATAGACATTCCGCCAGAAGACAGAAACCGTAGGAGACTAGACTTCATCAGCAGCAAAGCGCAGACCGAAAGACGAGAAGTACCGTTATACACATAGGACTTTTACCACGACAAATAATAAATGCTACAACAATAATCAACCAATGGCCACTTCAATAAAACCACACAAACATACAAAGAGAAGAACACGAGAGACACAGAAAAGGCCTACAAAGGCTTGAATGCTACAGGAAGAAACAACATACACCACAAGAAACAAACCAATAATCACAAACAATAAAATAGAAAAAAACACAAAACAGAAACAACACGAAACAGTACCATAAACAAAGAAAAACAAAAGGATCAAGAAAAGTACGCAAAACATCAAGAATATTAAGATAAAGCACTGAGAAACAACACCAAACTCAAACTACGCCTGCGATTCCCTATAACCAGGGATTTGTCTCCCCCCCCCACTCTATCCTTTCCATCAGGGAAATCTATCCCTAACTATTTGCCTTCCACTATCATATGCATAGATGCATACGTGAGTGCAGTTGCATTCTCATATGTGTGTATGTATTCTCCTTTTCACTACTTTTTATATCCAAGTCCAAGTCCGATTTCTTTTAGCACTCAATCAGAGCTCGGATCCAGCCCACGATACTGAATGTGTATTCTCGGCAAAGGAGGTAAAGTTTTGGAGAAGCGACATCGAACCGTTTAAATTTTTCAAAGGAATGTTTACTTGGTTCGACCCCCACAATGTGAGTGTTGCATTCTATGTATTCTTCTTGTGGAGATACATAACTCTCATATGATGTGGGTGCAGAAGGGTGGTCTACATACCTTATCCGTCGAACATTTTGTCGAGGTGTATTTTGTGGGTGCTTCTTTTGCGTATAGGGATATTTGTAGCTCGGTTGTGGTTTTTATGTTTCCTTAGTTGTTTTTCTCTTTAAATATGCTTTATATGCATGATATGCCTTATCTCTACAAGGAGGTTTATCACCACGTATGTAGCCATGTTCGCGACACCAAGAACAATAGGGAGGATATATGCACTGTGGAAGTACATGACCATGGTTGTCACCGTTAAAGCAAAGAAGAGGTTGTTGACATTGAG